>LTAE01000191.1:41040-58809 GCA_001647135.1 Pontederia paniculata | reverse complement strand
GAGAGAGAGAGAGAGAGAGAGAGAGAGAGAGAGAGAGAGAGCAACAATGTCAGCAAAGTTTCTTCACGGTTTTAATGATGAGAATCCGGAGTTGCAGAGGCAGATTGGGTGCATGACTGGAATCTTTCAGATGTTCGACCGCCACCATCTTCTAACAGGGAGGCGCCTCAATATACAGAACAACAAGAGGGTTCCTTCAGGTATACCTCCTGTTCAGCTCATTCTGCTTCTGCAGAAACATCAGCAAACGGCCGGTGGTTTGCAAATTTGGTTATTTCTCGTGTCCTCAGAAACTGGTGAATTTAAAGTACTGCTTAATCTTTGGATCCTTCTGACAGTGGCAGGATACTTCATGCCTTTTGCATTTTTGTCTATTTATCAGACATCAAATTAGGATTCCCCAATTAGCTTATTTGAACATAATAATTGGAGACTTTATGTCTACTGTTCATAATGAAATGATTAGGTTGCTTCTTTTGTGGCTCAATTCTCCAGGAGCTCAAATGGCAGTTCTTTTCTGTCATAATCCCTTGCTGTTAATACAGAGAAAATTTATGATCTATTTGATGTCATGAAAGATAAAAACTATTTCCATTTTGTAATATTTCAGATCACTTGTATTTCTTGTGGTTTCGGTTTTCGCTTCTTTTCCAAATTGTTGATCAGAAGTGTGGTTCATCTGCAGGCCATGCTCTTGTAACTTGCAGCAATGTCGCAGCAGAGAATAGCCCGTGCCCCTCACATAGTATTTCGGTATGATTCCTTCTTAATGTCATTGCAATTATCTTTTCTTTTTCTCTTTTATGTCCCTTCTTTTGGACATTACAGATGTCAAACTTGTTTCTTTTTCAGGAGAAAAATCTTAATAAGAGCATAAATGAGGACCGAAGAGCATCGTTGGAATCATCAAGAACTTCCTTTTCTTCTTCATCGTGCTCATCATTTTCATCTATGGATTGTAGTAAATCAACTCAACAAGATCCATCCTCCAATGACCAAAATTTCTATTCAGACAAGTCAGTGAATCATCCGCAAAAATCGAGAAAAACAGAAAGTGACAGCAAACTTATTCAACCTGGGCCGAGCGGCGGTCCAGTGAGAACATCGATCCAATCTGGTCGGCAGTCGCTTGATTTTCGAGATGTCGTGAAAGACTCAATCTACAGGGATAATCATTCTTTATCAGTGAAAACCTCGATCAAGGAGGAGGTGAAGAGACAGCCGATGAAGCACAAGGATTCTCCAAGGCCCTTGCAATTATCGAAGTCGGTTGATGGATCATATATGACTGGAGTCAACAGAAAATCAAGAACTGCGGTTGATGTCAACGAATCACTTTGGGTACTAGTCAAGGTAAGAGAATCACCTCCCCTTTCGTCAGAAGCAAATGAACCACCAAGGAAATCTTATGAAGGTAAAGATTGTTCTTTCCATCAATTGCCAAAGGAAACTCCTAGATTCTCATATGATGGCAGAGAGTATCGGCCTTCTTTGGATGCTCGAGATAACAGCAAACCTTCTTCGAAACTCAGAGAGCTTCCAAGGTTATCCCTGGATAGCAGGGCATCCTCACTAAAGAACTCTACATGTGATTCAAAGCCAAACTCAGTATTTAAGGATATAGACAGAAACAATATGAACAGGAGAATTTCTGTGTCTTTAGATGAACAGCAAGAACTGAGAAGTAATGCATGTTCTCCGAGTCTTGTTGTGAAGCTCATGGGCTTAGAAGCAATGCCAAACTTTCAGTTAGGCAGTCAGGAACATGCACATTCAACAGGAAACACAAATCTAGAGAATATGGGCACATCTAAACTGGACAGCAAAGTGGACCAAACCACAAGTTCTGGGAATTCTAAGAAGGTTCCGGTTGCACCGAGACAAAAAAGTTCTTATGTGGTTATGAAACCAATCTCCAATACAAAGGTTCCCATTGAAGTAGCTCCCTGGAGACAGCAGGATAAGATCTGCATCCCTCAGAAAACAACATATGGATACAGGGAAGGCCACATGAGGCAACAACCAGAATCAGTTTACAGCAAAATTGAGAAGAGGATAAAAAATCTGGAATTTCAGAAATCTAACAAGGATTTCAGGGCACTTAAACAGATACTGGATTCCATTCAAGCAAAGGGGCTGTTGGAGAGTAAAACAGGTGAAGGCCAGCCTTCTGAAACATTTATTTGTGACTCTTCACCAGGTAACTCTCAGAATTTCATGTCAATGAATGTAGACGAGTTAACTTCTCAAATCTTCTCGACAGTTAAGAAAGGAGACAAGAGCCCAAGAACTTTCGAGTCTCCAATTGTAATAATGAAGCCTGTAAAATCTGTCAACAGTGCAAGTATGTCTCCTCCAGTTATTCCTTTAGAAGGGCTCTCAGGTCTTCAAAGATTACGAATCAGTGATCCTGCAAACAAAATGAAGACCTTAACTAGCAACAAGATGGCTGAAGATCAAACTCCAAAAGCCAGTTCCACGGCACGTCTATCTCAGCCTGTTATCACTAAAGATAAGAAAATCAAGAAGGAAGAGAGTGGTTTGCAGAAAACCAGTTTAAGGGGGTCACAGATGTCACCTAGGCCGCAAGAGTCACCAAGAGAAAATAGTAGAATCTCGACAAGAACATCGTCTACATTAAGAAGTTCAAATTCTCACAGTCCTAGATTACAACAGAGAAAGCTTGAGACCGAGAAGAGATCTCGGCCCCCTCTTATTTCTACCGAGTCGAATAAACCTCAAAAGCAGCTTACCAATAGGAATTCAATGGAGTCAAGTTCTCCTAGAGTTAGATCACGGCTAAAAACAGCTCAAGCACAACAAAATGATGACCACTTGAGTGACATAAGCAGTGAAATTATAAGTCTAAGCAACCAAGGTGATGAGATGTCTCAAAGGTCAGATAGTATCATTAGCTTGGCATCTCAAGTGGATATAGAAGCGAGTAGTGCTGATTCCGCAGAACTGAAGCCTCCATACTTAGAGCAAGATGATAAAATTCCAGGCAGAAAGGCTGAATGTAACAAAGCCTCAGTCTTGAAATCGAAGGTAGTACATTCTTGCATCTTCTAGTTCTTTAAAGAATCAACTTTTGCAGCTAAGGTCATAGTATTTCTGAAACTGTTTAAAATGATTTAATATTCGCATAGAAGTTGAAACTAATGCTCCTTCTAGTATCATATTTGAATATTGTGATGTAGTTAGGTTGTTAATTATTGACCTTCTGATGACTGGATTTATGAGAACAATGATTCAGAAGAAGATCAACACATCAATCATGTCTTTTTCTATTACTTGTATTGCGTGTTTTTTGATATTGTTTACACTGCCTTGATGTTTTCTCTTAACTCTCTCGTCTACTACAGAAGTCTTCACATAGTTCGAACAAAAGTGCCGCAGTCCTGGAACCAGCAACAACTGTCCCAGAACAGCCCAGTCCAATCTCTGTTCTAGATGCTTCATTTTGTCAAGATTCCGTTTCTCCTTCTGTGAAGAAACATCATCGTGGATCGAAAGGCAAGTGTTGAATTTTATCCCTGATGGTGAATATTTGAGTCTTTTTCCTATCATCCAAAACCATGTGTGGCAATTATCTTAGACGCTGAATCAATTGATCTTTGCTGCACCTTGCCAAGAGAACATAGGCATCAATGAAATTTAGTTTCATATTTTCTGATTAGGAACACTTGGATCAATTATCAATAGCTAGATCTGGTGAAAACAAAATCATCTTGAATGCTCTTACATCATCATCAACTTAATCTGGTTTTGGTTATGAAAGCAGTTACATTGAACAACTGCCATTAGGAATATGATCCTTTATCAACTTACCTCAACCCTGAATATAAGTAGTTTCAAGTTTACTACTTGTCATTTTGTTCTTCGTAACCTGGAACATGGTAGATACTAGATAGTACATGTTAACATGTTATGTCTCACTATGAGCAGACATCCCTTGCTCAAGCACAAAGCCTGAGATTTGCTCTCAAGGGCTTGTCCCAGTTCCATTCCTGTGTTCCATTCACTAAACCTAGATATCAAACACAAATGGTACGTTTTTCATGCTAATAGAATCTTGACACAGTAGGCCACTTTGTCCCTGCAAATGGCTATTTGTTCCTAAATCACTCAGATAAAAGATGGGATAAGACATGCATCCAAGAAAAATAAACAAAATTGAAAGGAAGCATGCTCTTCAACAAAATCTATGTGATGTGTCTTTGTCACTATTACTTGCATTTGTGTGCAATCAAGGACATTGAGTAATGCCAACAACCGCTGAGTCGGATAAATGCAGTTCAATTTATGTAGACCCACATGTATAACAGCACCATGATATTCTGATTCCTTGGATAAAAAATTCAAAATTTGTAAGCTTAGTTTTGAAGTTGGCATGTTAGTGGTACCTACAGTAATCCACACTCGAAGATGAATGCAGTTCATGTTATACAGAACCACATGCACAACAGCACCATAATTTTCTGAATTTCTAATTCATTGGATAATAAGTTCAAATATTGCAACCTTAGATAACATATTGTCTACTATGTTTTGCTAAATATTTATGTTAGATAACAAAACTTCTGACCATTGGACAGGTATCGAGAACCAAAGTTGTAATAGCAAAAAGCCAGTAAGTGTCCCTAGTGTTTCATCATCTGAGTTGAGCTCCAGATTTAATCAGAAGAAGTTTGCAAACATCGAGAATCTGCTTCAGAAGTTGAGGCAATTGAGTGAAAGTAAGGATGAAGCTCCTGCAACTGATCACATAGCCTCCTTGTGCGAAACCCAGAATCCCAATGATCGTTATGTGTCTGAAATTCTCCTGGCCTCGGGCTTTCTCATGAAAGACCTGACTTTGGAACAACTGGATCCTACACAAATTCAGCTCCACCCTCTAGGTAATCCCATAAACCCTGACTTGTTTTTGGTTCTGGAGCAAAGAAAGTCTGGCTGGCTTGCCAAACCCGAAGCAGTGAAGGAAAAACCTCTCAGGCCGAAGTCTGATCCAGAGAGGCTTCACCGCAAACTTGTCTTTGATACAGTGAATGAACTTTTGATACGAAAGTTAGAGTTAGCTACTCCAGTACTGCAAATCAACTCAGTGCTGAAGACCCGGAACATCAGGTTTCCCAGTGGACAGCACTTACTAAAAGAATTGTGCTCGGACGTCGAACAACTTACAACTGATAACTTCACTGCCAGCAGCAACAGCAATTTGATGTCTGCAGCAGATCTGCTGCAGCAATCAGAAGGATGGACTGATTTTGTCATGGAGTTGCCTGTAGTAGTCTTAGAAATTGAAAGGTTGATATTTAAAGACTTGGTTGATGAGGTTGTCAACGTAGCGGCAGCAACAAATTTCCAAGGCAAAGCAAACGGAAAGTGCAGAAAATAACTCGCCAAGTAGATAGATCAGAGGCGTACTACTGTGTAACAAACTGTACATATCATCCAGTGCATAAAAGAAGCATATGAAATAGAATAAGCATAACATACAGAGATTTCTCCTTTAACATTTTCTATGTATCATGTAACTTTGAACTTTGTTTCGTAGTGAAGATGATCCTATCAAGCCAGTGATCTTATCATGAAATAAAAACATGTGAAGACCTAGTGGTCGAATGTTGGTAACGAAATAAAATAAACTCCTTTCGGAAAGATTATTTTTCCTTTATTTCTTCTGATATTTATGGGCAAATAAAATGCAATGACAAAGAAGATATAAACTTCAGACAATTATCATCAACTTGTCTGTTCAAAATAGAGTGAAATGATACAAAAAGTGTAGTTGATGGATACAGAGTCCTCTCAGTATACATCTAACACGTATTATGCATGTTTTAGCTCTTCTCAGAGACAAAAAGATACTACATCCCAGATATCTTCTATAAGATTCTTAATGCTCCAAGGAGGGTTCGCCTTTAATTTAAAATCTGAAACCGAGCTTGTCAGTCAATTAGGATGTATTTGTGTCAGCTCCTCAGCCTTGAGAGTCTTTGTAACAGCCCTCTAGCTACTCTGCTTCCAGCATTGAATTATTGTATTCACAAAGGTGGTGGTGCACAGATTCCATTGTAACTCTTTCATAAAGTATGCTCCTCTAACCCCGGGATGCTTAGATGATCCATTAGAAAGAAAAATCTTGAAACACTGTTCTTGAACCAGAGTTCATATGGAACTACTTCCAACTCTTTAAGAGATTCTGATATGTCAAAGAACATTAACAGAGTTAAATGATTAAATTGTGTTTAGATCTCAAAGTGTATATCATTTAAAAAAGTCTTCGTAACAGCCCTCTAGACTCTGCTTCCAGTATTCAATTATTGTATTCACATAGGTGCCTGCACAGATTCCATTGTAACTCTTTCAATAAAGTATGCTCCTCTAACCCCAGATGCTTTGATGATATATTAGAAAGACATAGAACTTGAAAATTTGTTCTCGAACCAGAGTTCATATGGAACTACTTCCAACTCTTTCAGAGATTCTGAAATGTCAAACCACATTAAGAGAGTTAAATGATTAACCGTGTTTAGATCTCAAATGTATATCATTTGAAAAAGACTAGGAGGCACCTGAGAAATCACTTAAATAAACCTCTTCTCGAGAATAAGAAAGGGAACAAGCCAACAGCCTACGAATTAATTGCCAACGCCAATTTGATATGTGAAACTGCTAGTACACCTGTAGACAAGTCCAATACCATAAGCATAATTCGAAAAATAAAGGTGAAAAACAAAGGCATAGCAATAAAACAACCATTAATGTAAAGCACAAACCTGCTCAAAGTTGCATTGTCATCTCATGTAACCATTACCAGAGCATTGTTAGACAACCAAATGCTACCTATAGAAGCACCTGGCGTCATTGTACTCGATCATTGTGAAATCAAACTGATAATTAAGACTATTCAGTGCAATGTTCATAAAATTGCCCAGAAATTGTCAGGTTAAAATTTCAGGCACCAATCACAATACATAGACATCATTCAAATAAAACCTGCATGTCTGAAACCCATATTCGAGCAGTAATACCTGTTGGCTGGAGGGGTTTATTGCACATAAATGCCCGAAAACCATACTCAGCCCAAGATATTTTCTATAGAATACTAAGCTCTCGTGGTTCATAGTCCACTTCCTCTTTTCCTTGCATTAACACTACCTTGATAAAAAGGATATCAGGATACAAAAACTTCAAGCAAGTACGCAGGTTCGGTTGACCTCACTCACTAGAAACATCAGCAGCAACCAATGCAATGATAGTTTGAGGAAGGATGAAAAACTGTCCATATCAGTGCCAACTTATGCTGCAATATATCACTATCTTTTGCAAATGAGCATGTATCAACATTTTATCGCAGATAATTCATCGCCAAACTAGAGTTGTCCAATGAACCCATATATGCCAACTTATTCTGCAATATATCACTATCTTTTGCAAATGAGCATGTACCAACATTTTATCGCAGATCATTCATTGCCAAACTTGAGTTGTCCAATGAGCACAGTGCAATTTTTTAGGGGATTTAAAAAAACTCAAGTACTGGTCACAGTCAAGTGGCCATAGTTACATATAACAAAAGTGTAAAACCATGTACAAGCTTATGAGCAAGAGATGAAGCTATCAACTGAAATTTTATTCCATAGAACTAAGAATCCAAAGGGCACCCTTAGCATTAAAGAAGTTTGAGGAGTAAGTCTTGAAGAAATTATCTTTTTTTATGATAAGGAAATTATCTTGAATATACATTTTCTATACATTCCAGAATTTAGAAAAAAAGAAACTGCAAAAATTATTCAAAAATTAAATCAAAATAAAAGCAAAAAAGTGCTATTACCAAAATACCAGAAGAGACATGACATAGAACCTCAGGATAGAACAAAAATGAAAACCAGAAAGGGACAGGTTGCAGTATGGCGGGTCCGTAGGCGGGACTCATTGAATCTATCCTTTGGGCTCATAACAAATTAAAATAGAATAATGGCTTCAGACGTATGTAAAAAAAATATAGAGAATGTAAACATCAGGTGATAATAGCAGGACACTGAGATTGGACTAAAAAGTGACTGTGAAAGTAGTAATTAAGTAAAAAAAACAAGGCAGAGAATGATGAAGGAACCAACTTTAATAGATTATCAAATGATAACCACAATAAAGTTGATGGAGCTCTGTCTCATATGAACATAATAAAATAGAAGCTACTATTGTCAAATAACTCCAGATGCTTCTAACAGAAATAACGACTCAATTCATTAACATGGTACTAGGGTGGAATAAGTTCAGAAACATAGCTATTCTTATCTCTAAATGTTCTGTTTGTTTCAGTTAAAAGAGACATAAATTCAAGAACTAAGAAGATTGGGAATCTGAAATGAAATCTTTTCAGCAAATATTTGCCTGATTTAGGTGAAAGTAGGACCACATTGTTCCCAGGAAAAGAAGAGGATGATATCATGGTTCTAACAAAAATGACGACTCAATCCATTAACACGGTACTAGGGTGGAATAAGTTCAGAACATAGCTATCCTTATCTCCAAAGGTCCTGTTTGTTTCAGTTAAAAGAGACAGAAACTCAAGACCTACGAAGATTAAGAATATGACATGAAATCTTTTGTGTAAATATTTACCTGATTCAGGTGAAAGTAGGACCACACTGTTCCCACTTCCCAGGAAAGAGAGTATGATGTCAATGGTTAAACTACTGTCGTATGGTAAAGATATTCCCTTACACATTGGACTAGAGAGTCAATATCATGATAAATACATTGCACCAGACAAATAATAAATAAACCACAGGGATTGTTCCTTCAAGTAAACATATGCTTCAGATTATCAAATCATGATTAAGACTTAAGAATGGCCTCTTTAATTAAAGACATTTCAAATGCGGAAGTTGAGTGATGACAGTTTCTAAACATAAGCGCATAGGATAAAACAGGAAACTGTCATTTTTCACCCTTCTAAATAAGACCAAACAGAAATAGGTTCACCTAGCGAAAAGTGTTGTTCAACATTTAATGAAATCAGAAGCTCATAAATTAAAAGAGTAAATGTGTATTTCACTGAACGTGGTGTTGCATGCTTGCATATAAATTTGCAAAGATGTAAGTTGTTGAGAGGACAAAACCCATAAATCAACAATTTACAAGCAGAAATAACATATATCAATAGATAAAAGCGCAATGAAGATATCTTGAAGTACATAAAGATAACTCGTATCTCGGAAAAATATGTGAACCTTTAATATATTATGCATACCATAAAATTACTTATCTGAACTGTAACTAAGGAGCGGAAGTAATGGGGAAAGACAATAAAAAAGACAACAAGCTTCTTAAGGTGATTGTTGATCCTGGTGGCATATTTTTGATAGAATAATCTCATTTAAGCTGTGCCAATTATATCTCTGGAGCTAACAGATAATAATAGAATAGTTAATAATAATATTGGAAAGAAATTATGCCTTCTACATTTTTTTCCTTTTATGAGGGTACCATCTACAAGTCGATTGTTATGTCTTGCCAAAAAGAAAACCTATTTTGAAATAGCTTGATGACGTGCATGGTTAATATTTTGAAATAGTGAATGAAAAAGCATTTACTTCCAACTGCATTTTTTTTAGAATTCTTCCACCTACATATAAGAAAAAGATTGTATTAATATATTGATTTGAAAGAGTAGAGTTGTTTCAGACCTTCATGTGCTTACCTCTTGTGCCTGGTGATATGCATATTTCTTACATATTTATATGGATGTTTGATGTGGATGTTTTCAAGAGACAAGAGAAGGTCAAAAAATGGTATATCAAGCTTTTGAACATCACAGGTCCTTTTCTTTAGTGATTGAGGGATACAAGGCAATAACTACCTTTTTTTCCAGACACACACTGCCTTAAAAAATAAAAAATAGTGGAACGCAAAAGAAAACGCCTTCACGTCGAGGATTGTTGGATAAAAAGTGGTGGCATACCTCAATATCTCACATGGCTTGACCCCATTGGGAACATACCATAGCATTTTCCACAAAATTCAGTAAATCATGAAAAATTACATTACAATGGCACATCAGAAAAGGATGTTCAAATGTACTTTACATCTGAGCAAGATCATGAGGCTTTTCTATTGATTCCCTGAGTATCAGCTCTGCTCTACGCTTCCTATCATCCTTTTCATCATTCCTCAATGACCACAAATCTTTTTTGTCATTCAGAGCATCACAACGCAATGATGTTGCTATGGATCTCTTGTCAATTCCAATCCTGAAATGCACTTTGGGCCTGTTACCAGGAATAATCTTCTTCCCGCTATTGTTAACTTCAAGAGATTCGACCCTTGCTGACTCAATGACAGGTGCAAAGGTCTCAAGAATTGACATTTTTTTCTCAACTGGAGCATCATGTAGAGGCAAAACTTGTGACACCTCCTTCTCCCCATATGAAAAAGGTGGGGCAAGAAAAGCATTGGTACCAACCACCTGCTTCCCTTTCCCCTCGGCACCATCAACAACTGTCCCAGACCAAGCAGAACTACCATAGGCAAGCCGCTGCTGCAAACTCAACAAAGAGCTCTCAGCCTTCCTTCGCTGCTTCGCTCGCTCAACCTTATCAGCTTTGGGGTCAACGGTTCTCTCATTCCAAACTGGCGTTTGGATATATGTGTGAGGATCAGGGAACTTTGGAAGCCAGTCAGGTATGTGCTTTCCAGGTGGTGCCTCCCCAACCAGGACAAAGCTGGGTACGGGTTTGAGTGTCCGCGAAACTGGAAAACTAGGAATGGACTGTGCAAATGGGACTTCCTCTCCTGAGTTAACAAACTGAATAATTTCCCTAACAGTTCCTGAGTTTACCAGGCAATGGTGTGCATCTGAAGCACCGGAAAACCCCTGGGATGAACTCAAATCTTCTAATGCCTGTATGATATCAAACACGTTGCAACTACTCCTACCGGCTAAATTGGCATAAAATATAGCATTTTTTCCTAGATCAAGTATGTACCGCTGGGTAACGTCCGCCAGGGCATCAAGCACTGACCGTTGTACACTATGGAATCCCGTTGATTCACAAATCTGGGCAACTGCAATCTTGATGACGGCACGACCAAAGTCACTGCTGCTGGACCGATGTTTCTGCTGCTGCTGCTGCTGCTCCTGCTGTTGTTGATGTTGCTGCGGAGGACTCTTCTTGGAGCTCATTTGGCTATTCCTTCCACTCTCCTTGCCACCATCGTTCATGTTCAACACGGATCACATCATCAGGCCGCCAACATGAAGATCAAGTCTTTGAAACAGCCTACCACTACTCAATGATCCGCGAACATCCTGAAGCTCATATGTCAAAATCCGAAGCCCAGACCGCAGGCGTCATCAAGAAACCGCAAAATAGCAATTTGATTTCCGGAGCTATCGGGAGGCTCACCGAAGGCAGCGAGGTCTGCGAAGAGGCCCCTCCATGGATTACAAAGGCGAAGCAGCAGCAAGAAAAGCCATTCCAGCACTTGAATTCGAACCGAACGAGCAGCAGCCAAATCTAGGGTTCTTCGTGCGAGCAACAGATCAAGAGATCCACCACCAATGTGCAGAGAAATTACAAACAAAAATTGGATCGTTTTTTCTAGGAGATGTGGGAAGATTAGGGCTTACGAAGGGGAGAATCTAAAAAAAACCCTCGCAAAACCCTAAAATTTGAATAAAAATCGAGCGCAAAAAGAGACCAACGAGAAGCGAATTGGGGGATTTGGGGGATGCCTCGTATTTATAAAGCCAAAGGCGAGGCCCGAGATCTGAAGGCCAAGGCGAAGCGTAGCGTATCCTTCGTCGCCTACGTGGATCTCGACGGTTGGTTGGGTGGTGAGGGCTCGGTTCTTTATAAATCTCATGTTTAATGTGATCCAGCGGTCCATGATACCGCACTCCGCTCCAAAGCGACGCGACCGCGCCGAGGCCTTTGCAAGCAGACCGCGTGGCTCGAAAAGGGATTTGCCGCCGCCGCTGTCTGCTGTTTGGCCAAACCAGACATCAAATAATAATAATAATAATAATAACAACAATAAATTATTATTATTATTAAACAAGAACTTTCTATTAATACATAATTAATTTAGCCAAATTATCAAATAAGCTAAATGTGATGAGATGTTGGAATGATAAACTCATTTATTATATCTATACTTAAATTAAAAATTATCATACCCAATTTTCTTTCAAGGTGGAACCTCTCCGTCTTGGCCAATATTTGATTGGTGAATGGGATATATAGAAAGAAAAATGATTATCCTACTTATATGAGAAAAGAATAGTCCATGTAGAATCATTTATTTTTTAAAAAAAATATTTTTTGATGGAATATTTTTTTTAACTTTTGCCCATATCATTTTTATGAGTGTTTAGAAGATTAAGATATAATAAAATTTTATTCTACTTTTTATTCTCTAATTAATATGGTATTTGGTTGAAGAATAGAATAAGGTGGAATAGATATAATTGTTTTATTCATTTGAGAAAGGGTAAGTTATCCTACCAAAATAGTGGAATAATTTATTTTAAAAAAGTTATTATTATAAGATTTAACTTTTTTAAAATATCAAGTGTGTTTAGTGGTAATGTGAAATAAATCTATATTCTAAATTTTATCCTTTGCCTTAGTTTTCGATCTTCTTACTTATTTTCTTAATCTAGAATATACGGATAAGTTATATATATATATATATATATATATATTTATATAAGAGAATTTTGTCGTATGTCGTGTGGAAGTTGTTAACGCAACTTCCAAAATTAACCAAATTAAATGAGGCTATAAGGCTTCATTTGATTGCATCCGTACTATACTTAGATTAAAAGATTTTAATTCAAAGTTACTTTCATTGATGTAATTCAATAGGAATAAAGCTAATCCAAAATGAAAGGAGAATAATTTGCTCTCTACTTTTTATTATTATCATCATTAATATTTGGGACCCACCGGATGAAAAAGAAATATTCTAATTTAAATATAAAAAATAAGATCTTAATTTTGATATTAGTTTCAAATCAAACGGGGCTAAATGATGAATAAGAAACTGGCTCACTTTTCCCTTTGTACTATTAACTGTATTTTTAAATTTAAAAATAAAAAATATATTATAGTTATTTTTTTAGAATAATTTTCATAAACTTCTCTCAAACTATCGCAAAAATACATATCTAACATTGATATATAGAATCGAAAATATTTAGGTCTAATTATTTTTTTCAATTGGACAATTTAGTTTAGTAATTTGGTATTCAATTTATTGAAGTCATTTTGATTTATTAGATTACTATTTTACCATTTTAATTAAAAAAACTTATTCTATCTCTCTCCTCTCTTCAGACTATTTCTTTCACTCTCCCCATCTATCACGCTTCTCTTCTCTCTTCTCTTTCCCCCTATCATCTCTCTCTCACTCTTTCGCTTCGCGACGACGTGCGCATGGATGCTCGTCGACGCATGCAGACAAGCTTGGAAGCTCACCTGCTCGTGTAGGCAAGTAGGCACACACAGGCTAGCAGAGAGAGGAAGAGCAAAGAGGCAAGAGAGAGAGACATGAGAGAAGAGTAGAAAGGGAGAGGAGAGTGACGGAGTGAGCAGAAGGGTAAAATAGTAAGTAAATAAATTAAAACAATTCAAAGAAATAAAAAAAATTGGATTGGTGGACGAAATTTATCAATTAAGAAGTTTAGTGTAACGCCCCCAAAAGATCACCCCGCCACGTGGCAGAATGCCCTCCTGGGGTCGCTACACATCATACATGATCTTGACTTAAAGGTTGACTAATAAGACTTGGTCAACAAATGCGGAAGAATTAAAAACTTTAGATATCCAAAACTCTTTCTATAACATAAAGGAAAATATGCGGAAGTCTTACATCAAATAAATAATCTCAAAAGACTAACTAGAACAACTCAATAGAAAGACTAAAGGAAGAGACACTAATAGGACAACTAGACATATGCAAAGTTAGCCACCAAGAGCACCAGTCGCTGCATGCACCACCAGCATCCTGTACTGCAGACTACTCACCTACAGGATCCAATACAGGGAAAAGAAGTATCCATGAGCTATGAAGCCCAGTATGTAAGGCAATCAATAGATAAGCATGACATGATAAATAAAAGCATAGGAATAAGCTAATGATAAAATCAAAATGTCAATTATTCCTTTCTTTATCTTTCTTACATTTCTTAATATCTTTCATCATCTTGATCATCATATTTTCATGCATCATCTTTAACTTACATCATCTTTCATAACTTAACATCTTAACATCTTGGCATCAAGAGTGAGCTATGACTCATAGTCAAACATCAATCACTCTGAGCATACTTAACATAAAGAGTGAGCTATGGCTATGGCCAAACATCAATCACTCTACATCATCTTACTTATCTTACTTATCATACTTCATCTTATCATATTTATTTGAACATCAATCATCATTAATCAATAAGCATCATCAATAATCCTAATCCTCTAATGCAATATGCCAATGCAATATTTAGACCAAGTTGTTATCTTTGTTATCTTTGACTTATCCCATTAGTGCCTTTGAAATGACTTTGAGGGTTGCTTTGGTGACTTTGAATTGCTCATGAGTCTTGGAGGTCTCGCCATAGGTCAATGGGGGTGCACAAGCCATGACCAACATAGGATGCTCGAGAAATCCTTTCGTTGCAGGGCGGGGAGAAGCCAAGCAACAGGAACTGGGTGGCAGCTGCCCTACCCGTCCTATCTTAAACATCACTGCGCTCCCAAAACTTAACGATATATGGCGACCTCATTTAATTTAGGTGAAGCATGGTGACCCTTTATCTTGTCCACATAATTAATCCTTAATGTTCATAAGACAAGATATGAAGTAAAACATCTTTTCAATATTTAACAACTTAAATCTTTCATCATTCATGGCTTTAATAGAAAATCAGCATCTTCTGTCACGGCCCGTGAAATACATATCACGGCGTGATTAACATATCACGACCATGATAATAGGCTTCACGGCCCGTGATGAACATATCACGGCTGTTACGGCCTTCATACCCTCCCTGCTGTCCTTCGTCACGGCCCGTTATGAATCATCACGACTCGTGATGTTCGTGGTTGTGAACCCAGTTCACGGCGCGATTCCGACAGTTGCTTACCTGTAATTCACGGCCCGTAATGTAACATCACGACCCGTAACGTAACGTCACGGTCCGTAAGGTGCGTGTTGTCTTGGCATCACGGGCATAACGAGTTCGTCACAACGACCGCGACATCATGTGCTTCCCGGTCACGGCCCGTGATGTCTCTCACGGTCCGTGACTGGGGACTTCACGGCCCGTGATATACTTATCACGGCCCGTGACGGGACACGGCGTCGCTCAATTGCGATTTGCCGAGCCGCTCCATTGCTGTCACGGTCGTGAAACCCTGTTTCACGGCCGTGACGTCGCAGAACGTTATTTTTGCAGAATTAACTTATATTTTTGCAGGATTAATTCTAAGTATTTCTAGGGTTAATCCAGGGTTAAAATTCTAAACAATTCTTATCAAAAGGAACCCTAGAATACAATTATTTTATTCATCCAGGGATCAAATAACCTAATTAAACATCTTAATCATTATGTCTAGCATGAACCCTAGCATGCAATTTAAATATCATAACAACCTATCTATTGGGATCCGCCTGTTTACATACCGTGTCTTGTAGGGTCTTAGAAATTTCTCTGTCTTCTCCTTGCTCCAAGTTCTACTGGTAATCTCCTTCAAGTTCTCCTAAGATTTTTGTCATCATCCTAGGGTGAGAGAGGGAGAGAAGAGAGACAAGGGACAATCTAGGGAAAAAGACAAAGTTCTTACCTAATCACCTTTTGGGGGAGAGAGAAGGGAGAGAAAAAGATTCTCTACGGTGGCTTCAATCTTGAGGGGAGAAATAATGAGGGTTTTTCTCTCTCTATGGGTGTTTATATAGGTTTCACAAGTCTAATCCCACACAAACTCATCTCTTATCTCTAACTCTATCTTTAATCTCTTAATTAACCCAATCTTTATTTATCATATTTCTATTAGGAGTCCAACTAATAAAATATTATTCATTTAATTAAATCTTTTCTTTTTCTTTTTTCTTTTTTTTCTTTTATATGTTACGGGTATTACATTTAGACATATTTCTATCTGATTTTATATATTAGGATTAGATCTGGATTTTTGCGATAGTTCGATTGAGAGAGAGACTTGATGGAGAGAGACGACTAGGGCAGAAATAATGAGGAGAGAGAAAATTCTCAGGGTTTGGATCTTTTTATAGGGGGCTTGAATTGGAAAAATTACTTATTTGCCATTGACTAATTTAATTAAATCGAATTCTATTATAAATATAATTTCAGGCGCCACTTCATAAATCCCTTAGAATAAAATTCATCCTCGAATTTAGATAAAGATACGAGTCTTACCAAATAAATAAGAAAACTCTCGGCGCATTTCTTCTTCTAGTTCTCATGTGGCTTGATGATGCATCCAAGCCACTTTGACCATTGACACCATCTTGTTCTTCATTCTTTTGTTCTAGTATTCAATGTAAGTCAGATCATCTCGAATGTTGATCTCCTCCAATTGGATCACATTTGAACTTCAAAATATTTAGAGATGACAATTTGGTCACATATCATATGGAAGAGGAATTTATCATATGATTGTTGTGAATGATTTTCGTTATTATCCCTTAACTTTGCCACAATCTCATTTTGGTCCCCAAACCTCGTTTTGTAACAAATTCGTCCTTCAAATTATATTTCGTAACAAAATAGCCCCCTTAACCGATAATAGTAAGTTACTAGGTCATTTTGTTGATATAGTTTCCATTTAGACTGTGTTTGGCAAGATAAAAAATAAAGTTTAAAATAGCGTTTAGCGGTTTGACTAAGTCAATCCGCTAAATTAAGTGTTTGATAAATTAATTTTATCATTAACATTTAGCAGTTATCTAGAGGTTCATAGTAGGCTAATTAAAAAAGTTTTTAGCGTATAAAGTTTAGAGGTTCAATTTTTTTTTCCAAATTTAGCCTTCTAATTATAATATCTTCTTCCTATATTTTTATATAATTTTTTGTTATAAAAATCTCAATTAAATAGTATGAACATAAATAAAAAATTAAGATTTTATTGATTTTATGTATGACTATAACAAAATTTTAACTGAAAATAATTTATTCTTACATTGCAATAAAAAATAAATACATATTATATTGAAAATCAAATAATTTATTACTTCATGTCCGTTTATGTCATTTTATACTCATAAACTAATTCAAACGTAAAATTTACCAAACACTTACTTATTAATTATCTAATTTAACCTCTAAACATTAACCGTCATCCGCTAACCGCTATTCTTTATTTATACCGCTATTCGCTAATCAACCGCTATCCGCTCATTAAATCGCTTATCATGCCAAACACAGCCTTAAACATATGCCATGATTTTCACATAAGCATAAAACAACAATATTTATTTTTTTAAAACAAATATATATAATATTATAGTATATTATATTTAAAAAAAAGAGAGAGAAAGGAGGGCCCTCGTCTCTCTCATGTCAGAAAAAGGGAGGCCCCTGTTAGAACCAATTTCTGTAAAACTGTAAATTGGAAAATCTTATTGTACAGGTTACTATTCGGGCCCAATCGTCCGCAAGGCCCAGCTGCACAGGCGCCAAGATCACTAGCATCGAGTCTTCCGTCACTCCAGAAATATAAAGAGCTGCTCAGT
>LTAE01000191.1:0-31526 GCA_001647135.1 Pontederia paniculata | reverse complement strand
TGAGAAACAAAAGATGAAATATGTACCATATGCATCTGCAGTTGGTAGTCTGATGTATGCAATGGTTTGCACAAGGCCAGACATTAACATATGCAGTTGGTGTGGTCAGTCGATTCCTATCAAATCCTGGTAGAGAGCATTGAGATGTAGTTAAGTGGATTATCGTATATCTTCAAGGCACTTCTAAGGTTTGTTTATGTTTTGGTGACTCTGATCCAGAATTAAAAGACTATATTAACCCTGACATGGCAGGTGATGTAGATAGTAGGAAGTCTACTTCTGGTTACTTGATGATATTTGCAGGAGCAACAGTCTTATGACAGTCCAAGTTACATAAGTGTGTTGCACTATCAACAACTAAGGCAAAATATATCGCAGCTACTGAAGCATGCAAGAAAGTTCTGTGGATGAAACAATTTCTAGAGGACTTAGGCCTGAAGCAGGAGGACTATCCTGTTCACTGTGATAATCAGAGTGCTATACATTTGAGAAAGCATTCTAGTTTTCATTCTAAGTCTAAGCATATTGATGTGCGTTATCACTGGATTCGTGATGAGATAAAAAAGAAGAGATTCTATATTCAGAAGATCCATGCTGACAAGAATGTGTCAGATATGATGACTAAATCTCTACCTAGAGTGAAGAATGCGTTTTGTAGGGAGCATGCAAGTTTGTTGGAGTCCTCCGTATAATTAAGAAGGGGGAGTTTGGGCTTATTAACTTATGCGGGCCCGACAAGGAGAAGTTAGAGAAAAGGTTAAAAATGTTTGACTCCAAGTCAAACACGTCTTGATGATACAAGTATAAAAGGATTGATATAAATCCGTGAGAGTTGTGCGAAGCGAAGAAAAAAAAAGAATTTTTACAGCCGCCTATTCACACATCCGCCGAGGAGAGAGAAAAATAGAGAAGGGAGAGAAAGTCTTTTGGTGTTCGTTTGGAGGCGAGTTTTGATCCGTTTTCAACAAGACTTCAGGCACAAATTCTCTACACCCTTCTCATCAATCTCAGATATTTCAGTGAGATCCTTCTGACTTCTATACCGGTTTTCGGAGAGATTATTCTGCAAGATTCAAGATTATTTCTTGAGACTTTTAGTTCTGTATTCCTCTATTGAGATCAGAGAAGAAACTTTGTATCCTGCTGTTTTTCATAGTGGAAGATTTGTTGCTCGCTCCCATGGCTTTTTCCTCTCACCTTGAGAGATTTTCCACGTAAATCTTGTGTCTCTGATCTGATTTAATTCTCTTTATTATTGTCATCAACCCCATTTAAATTTATACATTAAGAGAAAGAAGATAATTTCGCAAATATTGTTCAACATTTTCCCAACACAGATTAGTCTTTGATGTCTTCGATGAATTGCCAATGAGGACGAGATGGATCAATGCCAGTGCGGCGTTCTCTGTCTTTTGCTAATGGATATGGTAAAGTTCAATATTAAACGCCCTCCTCACATTGTGATCTTTGGATTGCACTTTATCTTGGTTGGAGTCCCCCCTATAACTCCTCTATACACAATTTTTTTTTTTTTGAGAAGTCCTCTATACACAGTTAATTTTCCCTTTCTGATTTTCCCTAGAATTTGATTACATGTTGATTCCTAGCTCCTTCCTATGCTGATTGTAATTACCTAGTGCAGCTTGTGCTCTCAATAAGAGAAAAAAAGCTTATTGAACAAAGCAGGTTTTGTAGAGTTGTTTTCTCAGTGGAGATTGGCTTGCCCAGTAAAAGAGAAGTCCTATGATAAAATGGTAAACTAATTGATCGGAAGCTTAATGGTATTCACTGTCGGCTTAGTTAGGATCTGACTTAGGCTAGTGTTTCCCGCTGTGTGGTTTGATAGGGCATGTGCATCAGCTTTATAATCTGGAATTACTGAAACCTTAATTTGTCTCTCAACTGGTGTAGGTAATTCCTGTTAGATTATGTATTAGGACATATGATGTGTTATGTTTATGTTACATATATTTGTATTTATTTAGTTTTTTTTCTGTGATAACAGTTATGAATTGTCACAGAGGCATATTAGACAGTTTCTTATGTTAGTGGTCAGTTAGAGTCAGTCAGTTAAACTTATTAATTAGTGTAAGTTACTTTCTGTGTTGTACTTGATGTTCAATGGGAATATTTTATGTTTATGTTACATATATTTGTATTTATTTAGTTTTTTTTCTGTGATAACAGTTATGAATTGTCACAGAGGCATATTAGACAGTTTCTTATGTTAGTGGTCAGTTAGAGTCAGTCAGTTAAACTTATTAATTAGTGTAAGTTACTTTCTGTGTTGTACTTGATGTTCAATGGGAATATCAGAAAATAGTGTTGTTCATTGCATCAATTATGTTCTCTCTATTTTCTTCAAACAAAAACTGTTTGAGTGTGTGAATTCTGTAAAATCATTACAGAATAGTGAGGGAGAGTGTGTGAGGATTGAGTGAAACAACAACAATTCCCTTAAAAGAAACTGGCATAGGTGGTTTGCAAATTGTATTTCCTGGTTTACATCTTGAGTGATTTGTTAGTTTGGTCTCTTGAGAACCACCCCCAAATTTTGAATCATAGTACAATGTCCAAATTCTTCTTTTTTAGGTGGTCTGATGTTTAGGAAATTGCTCATTGTGTCTCACACTTACAATTCCCTCACTACCTTGGGGCTTAGGATTCTTTGATGGTGTTACCTTGCGACACCTCTGCAAATGCCACTAGGTGATTTTTGAGAAGGATAATGTGATAACTGATGAGGCAATCACCAACCTTTTTACTCTCTTAAATTGGCATCTAATGTTTTACTTATAGGATTGCATTGTGTTGTGCATTGTTTTTTATATATGGTTTTGTTAAGAAAACGACATGGAGCGATGGTGGAAACTTCTTCTGGCTTTTGCTTTGAACTTCAATGGTAAAATTTTATTAAGCTCCATCTCATAAAAAGGTTATGGAGATGGCTCAAGGTCTTAATGCTTTTTACTCATCTTTTTGCCCGAGAATTTAGCTATTGTATTGAAGTACAATATTTTGGAGCTGATATATGATAGTGTGGCAAAGGTGAAACTGTAACATAATTTTTTCTAGAAAGGGAATATTAATGCAAAAACTAGAAAACAGAAATTAGTTATTATAGATACGGTGCATAAGTTAATTTAATATATTCTAGATTCTTCAGAATTTGTAGTTATCCAGGACGATATCTCGTGAACCACCCTCCCCCATAGACTTTTTATGGAACTTTCTCTAGCGTCCCTTGAGTGTCTACTTTTGCTTATACTTATTCATTCAAGCATTTTTCAGAAACTTGGGATGCAGCAAATTGGTTGATGTGTTACAGTTAGGACAAGTCTCTTAGAGACTTTCAAGACCAACTTCTGCTTTTATGTTTAATAGTTTTTTTTTATGAGGGTGTCCCTTTTTCTTGTGAGCTTTTGTATAACTCTGTTCTTTTAATGCAGCTGGCAGGACAAAGCTTTAATGTTTGAGAACAACCAATGGAGGAAAATCTTGCAGAAGAAAAAAACAAAACAGTAGCGCAAGGTGAAAGCTCCTGGAGTTCTTGTTGCTGGATGCCTTTATATCAGTTCTGATCTTGAAACACAGATATTTTGGTAGATGTGATTAGGCTACTTGAGTTAACAATAATTGTTATGATATTGTTGGAATGCTAATCACAGCGATTTACTTCGCATACCTATTCGCGGGTGAAGAATGAAAAACGTCCCAATCGACCGGGGGATCATGCTTTGTCGGGGGGAAGATGAATGTACTTACATGCTCATTCGATAAGAGAGGGATTGGAAGAATAAGTCTATTTTGATATCTAACTTGGCTTTTCCTTATGCATTATTTATTTCCCCAACTAAGAACATTGTCCCATGCTTTGCGACGGATTGACCCATTTGTTCTGTCTTCTGTTTTCAGTATAACAAGCAAGTGATACAGCCACTACACTGGTGGCTACTTTGACGGGCTGTTAGCTTATCAATCCTCTCAAATGATGCTGGCGTCAGTTAACCATTGATAGTTTAGGTTATACGCTAGTTCTTTAGACAGTAAACCTTTTAGATGATTAACCTGGTCTTGTTTTACTATGATATTGCAGTATCTTTTAATAATAGATTCGGATATCTAACCTCTGTTTTTTTTTTTCTAAAACACTGATCAAATATAATCTTTTGTTCTCTTTTTCTTTTCTTTTCTTTTTCGGTAAATTCTACTATTCCTTTGTTCAGAACTATTCTTCTAGTTAATTGTTGCCTGACTTTCATCTCGGCAATGTCTGGTTATTTGAAATTAAGTGGTTAGTATGTGCATCAACCTTGGTACCTTTTTCTCTGGGTTAGGGACATCCCATGGATCTTCTCGTCAAACTATGAAACTTGTACTCTGAGATTGTGAATGAAACAATGAGATTGGAGACCATGAAGTTCCTCTTTCATAGAGTAATTTTCGTGTATAGTCCCTCAACTTTGCTCATATTCCACTTTGGTCCCCAAATTTTAGTTTGTAACAAATTGATCCCTTAACTTGCAACTTGCTCGTCGAAAGTCCCTTCACCTACGATAGTAGGTTTTTTCGGTTTTCACTCCACGTGGTAAAGTCACGTCAGTAAAAAATAAAAAATAAAAATATTGACGTGGAATTTAAATATTTTTTGAATAGTCCCTTAACTTTACTCGGTTCCCATTTTGGTCCTCTAACTTTAAATTGTAAACAAACAATCTCCTAATTTTAGTTTGTAACTAAATGGTCCCTCAACTTTATAATACGTTCATTGAAGGTCCATTTTTTTATCAAATTTTATTTATCATTTTTTTTCAACGTGAGAATACGAACAATAATATTTCTTGTGTGTATGTTGTTGTATGTATATGTGAGAATACCATGAATATATAGAATATTTTAGTTTTCATCTCATGCAAAAGTAAATGATTTTTATANGTAAGAAATATTAGTTTTCATATTCTCACATGAACAAAAAATTGATAAATCATTATAAAAATTTGTAAAGAAGATAAAAAGAGGTTCAGAAAATTAATTCTAATGCAAGGAAGATATAAAAATAATGATTTATCAAATTTTGTCCATGTGAGAATATGAAAATTAATATTTCTTACATCTACACTATTATATGTATTCGTGAGACTACGTCAACACGATAAATATTTTTACTTTATCTCCTACAAAAGTTGTTTTATAATTTTTATTCAAAAAATGGATATCGACCGCCGTCGAATTTCACCAGTATGTGCATCTTCCTCCCAAACTCTGATGGCTGCTGACCTTCTTTTTTTATGAAATTTATAAAAATCATTTACTTTTGCATGAGATGAAAACTAAAAAATTCTATATGTTCATTTACTAAAAAATTCTCACATATACATACAATAACATACACACAAGAAATATTAATGTTCGCATTCTCGCGTTGACAAAAGAATAATAAACCAAATTTGATAAAAAGTGACCTTCGGTAAACGTATTATAAAGTTTGAGGGATCATTTAGTTACAAACTAAAATTAGGGGATTGTTTGGTTACAATTTAAAGTTAGGAGAACAAAATGGGAACCGAGTAAAGTTAAAGGACTATTCAAAAAATATTTAAATTCCACATCAATATTTTTATTTTTTATTTTTTACTAACGTGGATTTACCACGTGGAGTGAAAACCGGAAAAATCTGCTATCGTAGGTGAAGGGACTTTCGACGAGCAAGTTGCAAGTTAAGGGACCAATTTGTTACAAACTAAAATTTGGGGACCAAAGTGGAATATGAACAAAGTTGAGGGACTATACACGAAAATTACTCTCCTTCATACAAAGTTTATGAAGTAAAGTAGTGAGACTGGGAATCATGTAACATGGATTGAGATGCTCGCTTAAAGAGGTTTTGAGTTTGAATATTTTTACCAATAGACAATTATGAGCGACAGACTGAAGTCGAAGTATTAAAATCAAAATATCAAATTTCTTCATCCAATTAGACATGATAGTTTAAACGGGATTTATAAAAAAATCATTAAATTAAATTCGTTAACATTTCAAATAACAAGATTCGAATCTATGTGAATGAAGTGGAATTTATCATAAATAACCCCGACACATTTGAATACTTCAAGGAACTGATACAAAAGTCCTTTCTTTTTTCTTTACAAGAAACATGACCTTCACCATTACCATCTTTTTCTGAAAAAAAAACTTTGTTCCACTGAACTGATGCAAGTCATTGTTCACAGTCCAAGACTTAAATATGGCAGAACCAAAATTTCAATGATCCTAAACCACAGGTCTCAAATTCATAAAGAAAATGTTAACCTTTTAGTACATTTTATCTACGAAACTTTATGGTGGAGTACTCCTCGATGAGAGATTTAGTTAGTGACGGTCTTAGCGAATCTCTCGCTGCCTGGAAATGACGATCTCCGACAGATTGGGCTGATATGTCTTCCCTGAGGGCTACCATCCCTGCCTCTCTACATAGACCTTCTAAATCTGCCCCAGTAAAGAGGTCAGTGCAATGTGCCAATCCTCTCAGATCAACATCATTTCCCAGCTTCATGTGTCTTGTGTGAATTCGCAATATCTCATGTCGGCCTTCTTCATCAGGAGGTGGTACATATAACACCTGTGATGCAACCCATTATTTTTAATAGCATGTGACGTAGCATAAATATAGTACAGAAAGAATACAACACCAGGATATCTAAGATGTGCAGGTAGGAATCTAATTTCCTCTTAGTTGCAAGAAATGCCCCAGGGCACTCTCATTTCTTGATTTAATGATATGGTCAAAGAATTCATAGAAATCATGGTGGTAAAGACCCTGATAGATATCTCATTAAGCCGAAAACAACAAAATCAAATGTTTCTCTAAAAAATATTTTTTGTCAGAATTTTCTTAAAACCAAAAGTGATTATGCAAGGAGTATCATCGGAGCATGGCATACAAAAGAAAAAAGGACACACGTCGTAATACTTGGGAAAAAATCCCCTGCCTGCCAATAGGTGAAGTATAACAGAGATATCAGCATGTCCAAGATCTTCATACTCCAAAGTATGTAACTGGGATCTGAAAAAGGGCATGCTGTGGTTCCTTTATCATACATGCCAATTTATTTTAGTTGCCAGGTAGTCTTTACTGAAACAGAGCTCTTTGATCTAGTATTCAGTGCAGAGAGTCTAATTGGAAAGTGTTTCCCTTATGAGATGCAATTACTCACATACAGCTGGCATTCATTCAGCTACACGTATTTGCTGTTCACGCAGTTAAGAACAGCCAAATATAAGGTGAATGGTCATGGAACTTTTAGGGGTTATGCAAAGGATAAGCCATAGATTGAGTTGAGAAGCTTTTGATAACACAGTTATCCATACTGCATGAAATAAGCTAACCTTTTATGCGACTTTAGTTATCTTATAGCTTATTTTAGGGTGAATTCTCTTATAATTTGCTAAACCATTCCCCGCTTAAAAAAATGCTGAACCATTCACTGTTAAGTTATGGAAAATAAAATTAGTATG
Organism: Pontederia paniculata; assembly: GCA_001647135.1. Lineage (NCBI taxonomy): Eukaryota > Viridiplantae > Streptophyta > Magnoliopsida > Commelinales > Pontederiaceae > Pontederia > Pontederia paniculata. The sequence continues at coordinate 24,011 of LTAE01000191.1, read as the reverse complement.
GAAAAATATCATGAATGTCATATATTGTTTCATAGTAAATAAAAGGAGTAGTCAATTTGTCTATAATGCAACCACACCATTTTTTAGAGGTAGAGTTTTTTTTTTTGGGTTGCCCCCACAGTATCCGGGGTTTTGCTAACATTGTATATCACACATCCTTTATGACCAAAGTGAGAAGAAATTGTAATTTTGGGAGACTTTTGGCAATCCCATCTATGCTCCGTTGCTTTCTTTTCTTTTAACTCTGATTACACTGTAAAGCTCTCTCTTTTATAGTTTTCAGTACAAGTGGATGACTACTTCCTTTCCTTCTTTTGAAAGTAAATTAAAAGGGTCACATCACATGAGAGTCACTATGAAGTGCATAACATATTAAAATCAAAACCATACCAAATCAAAGCGGCCTGGACGCATAAGAGCTGCATCAATTGCATGGGGACGATTCGTAGCAGCTAATACAATGATTCCCTGAAACCAAGATAAATATAATAAGATATAGAAGAGATGAAAAAGAAATTTCAACTTCAATATCATAATTCAAGGACTCATAGATATTCCAGCTATTACCGTCGCTAACTCTAAACCATCCATTTCAGTCAGCAAGGTAGATAGAAGCCTCTCTCCAACAGTGACATTACCAGCTGAATTCCCGTTATCACCACTGTTGCCGGTTTCAAAAATACGAAGAAAAAATGCAAAAAATATTGTTATTAGGAATGCCGAATGCATATTATCAACATGAAAACATTTAGTGCTGAGGGAAATTGATCATAGAGCACTGTCAATCTCATTTCTATTCATCGTTGAAGCTTTTCATTCAAGAGAAAAATAATTAGCACCATCGAGTTAGACGTTTGAAGTTTGAACGCCTAATTTTTTGGTGCGAAAAGTCTGGGCACTTATACAAGGTAAGTGGACAATTAACAATATGATTCAAGATTTTGCATTCACTCAAAAGGGGAAAAATAGGAGGTATTTGAGGTTTTGACTTGATTTTAGATTTGCGCACTAATGATTTTGAAGCTAAAATTTTCTGCAACATCTAGCTAATTTTATCTCAACAGGATGTTATTCTGCACAAGCAAATTTATATGTAGTTCAAATAATTTGTTTACCGTTTAGGAGCAATCGCATCAGCCTCATCAAAAAAGATAACACTTGGTGCTGCCAAACGTGCTTTCTGAAATGTTCTTCGCAGTAAGGCCTCACCTTCTCCAACATATTTGGAGTACAGTTCTGCACCACTGAATAGTTCTATAAGAAATTAATGCTGACTGCATTGTGAGCACCAAGTATTAAGAAACAATGGTGTAGTACATCAACAAATGCACAGTATCCATGTCGGATTTGTTCCAAGCATAGATATCATCCATGAAACTGTAGAATGAAAAATATCCATTGTTTATCCTTAGAAGTAAAGCATGAAAAATCCATGTGCTGCAAACAGAGTTCACACACCCGCATTTGACACAAACTAGTGGTAGTAACCTAACTATAGAGCTAGGATATAAATTGTAACAGTAATATTCTATAAGCAGCATCCCTTACAAATAAAGTATTCTATAGCAGCAATTTCCAGCATTTGATGCTTCACCACTCCAACACCAAAGTACTGATGACAAGTACAGTTGGTCAGTATACTGACATGTAAAAAAACTGTTGCAGTAAGAATTCGTTTAAAATAGTTATTATGGTTCTCATTTTTGTCTTCTGTTGTTTGGTGTTCATTATTATCGTTTCTTAACAGAACATGAACATATATGCAAAAGATAAATCTCATGATGCCTATTCCAGATCATGATATCTGGTTTGTTGAATTAATATTGTTACACTAGCAACTGGTGATTGCCTTAGAAACAAGAATGGACCTCATAACCTTGCTGGGAATTACCTCAAGGAAAAGAATGAAGCTTGGGCAGCATTAGCTGCAGCCTTAGCTAGGGTAGTCTTTGAGCACCCAGGGGGCCCATGCAAAAGAACTCCTCGCACTGGTGATATCCCTAGTCTTGAAAATGAGTCAGCATGTTTGATAGGCCACTCAACAGCCTGCTGGAGTTTTTTCTGTTACATATAGAGCATTCTCGTTAGGTAAAGCTAGACAAACTATATGAGATGATTTGTTAAGAATTTACCTTCAATTCTCTTAGTCCTCCAATATCATCCCACGAAACTTTTGAGATTTCTTTGGCAACACCTCTTGTCATGCTTGGACCAACCTCAGCTCTTGCACCTTCCCAATCTTCCATTGTCAGAACAAGGGAAACACTATCTCTACCAGTGGCCGACAGTCTGCGATGTGATAACCTAGAAGCCTCTCGACATAGGGCTTCTAAATCCGCACCAACATATCCATTACATGATGCAGCAACAGCTCGTAGATCAACACTTTCATCCAACAGAAGATTCTTTGCATGCAGCTAAAACAAATTCAACCACATAAGACTAGTACCATTTTAGCATTACCTACACTTCTCTTATTCTAAATAAATCCATTGACATTAGACAGCAAGAGTCAATCTCTGACTATCAATTCAAGTGATTCAAACATATGATACAACCCATAATGATAATGCTCAGTGTACCTAACGGCAGAAAAAGAAACTTCATCCAAAACAAACCTCAAGTATATCTAGACGTTCTTCAGGCGTTGGAACTGTAACTTCTATCTCGGAATCAAAACGTCCAGGTCTCCGTAATGCTGGATCAATTGCATCCACCCTAAGAAAAATGGGAGAACACATTACCCTGAATGCAAAACACTTTACTATATAAAGCAAAAAGAAAGATGGTGTCTGAAGTTCTCAACACAATATTCCATCAAAACAGATACTCCTAACTGAAAACCTGCGCTTTCAATGCAGCAAGAACAGCTTTAGTTTATTTAAAAGACCCTGACCTGTTAGTTGATGCTATAACAACAACATGTGGAAGAGATTTAGACAAAACCTTGCTCCCATCCATCAATGTCAGCAACTGTCCCACTATGCGAGACTCCTGTTCTCTCCTAAAAGAAAATTTTCCTTTCAGAGCTAAAAAGATAAACTGGATTTTTCATTAATAACATGTAGTGTCATACCTAGTATTGCGCCGGGGGCAAATAGCATCAATCTCATCAATGAAAACCACAGAAGGTTTGCCCGATGATGCATGTTGATATGCTTTGGAAAATGCTTCCCTCAAAAACTTCTCACTCTCTCCAGCATGTGCTCTATGAACTTCATAAGGACTATATAATACAAAGATCAGCAAAATAATCATTATAACTTATTTTTTTGTTGGCTCCAAGCAAACGACAGTATTCAAGAGAGGCTTTATATGGTACCTGATCTGAGTAAGATGTGCATTGCACTCTCGAACCACAGCTTGGACCAGGCTTGTCTGAAACATGAACACAGTTAACTTAGTCAAAAACTCATAAAAGATATATGTAGTAGCAATAGAACATACGATTCTGGTAAATAAATTTATAGGCCTCCAATATCAACAAATATTCATTTTCTTCTGTTTCTTCCATGTATGATCTCTGGATCAATTTTACAAACAAAAAGTAACCCATCGAACTGCAAAAGTGTTAGACTTTGGGCTTATATTACTCGACAGCTACAAAAAAGTTTCCTACATTCAATTGTTATGTCGATAGATAGTTGCAAATTAAGCAAATGGGAAGTGGTTTCAAGCAAGCTCGAAGAGAAAGGCGATACCTTTCCAGTGCCAGGAGGACCGTAGAGCAGCAAACCTCGGGGCCACTGCAGAGGGAAACGAACAAAGGAGTTGAAACAATGCAAACCACTCTGCAAGGGAGAGAAAGGAACAGGGCGGAAGAGACGAACTCTGAGGCCGAGCTTTCGGGACTCCTTGGCGTAGAGGAAGGGATAGATGATGAGCTCGCGAAGAGCCTCCATTGCTGCGCGGTTGCCAGCGATGGCTTGCTCCGACGACCAAGTAGGAGCGGCGGCGGCGGCGGTGGCGCTCCCCCTCGATTCTGCCATGGCCGTCGCGCCGTTAAAGACAACAGCCTCTTTCTCTCTCTCCAAGCGGCTCTCTCCCTCCCTCCGACGATCTTCCTCTCAGTGGCGTGCCTCCGGCGACCTTGCAGCGGCACTTTCTTCGGCGACAGCATCTCGGCTCTCTCCCCAGAGACCTTGCGGCGGCGACCTTGCAGATCCGACCACCATCTCGCGGCTCTCTCCGACGACGCCGACCACCTGTTCTCTCTCTCTCTCTCTCTNCGACGACCAAGTAGGAGCGGCGGCGGCGGCGGTGGCGCTCCCCCTCGATTCTGCCATGGCCGTCGCGCCGTTAAAGACAACAGCCTCTTTCTCTCTCTCCAAGCGGCTCTCTCCCTCCCTCCGACGATCTTCCTCTCAGTGGCGTGCCTCCGGCGACCTTGCAGCGGCACTTTCTTCGGCGACAGCATCTCGGCTCTCTCCCCAGAGACCTTGCGGCGGCGACCTTGCAGATCCGACCACCATCTCGCGGCTCTCTCCGACGACGCCGACCACCTTCTCTCTCTCTCTCTCTCTCTCTCTCTCTCTCTCTCTCTCTCTATCTCTCTCTCATGTTCCGACTTTCTCTCTCGTGTCTCTCTCTATCCGACGATTTTGCAGCCACCTCGCTACTCCTCCGAAGGTTGACGGCTCTGTCTCTCTCCGACTCGCTCAGGTTGCTTTAGGTTGCTTTCTTTTGTGTTTTTTTTTATTTTTTAATACATACAAAATGCATGATAAATTTCATTTATTTTTTTTGAAGATCTTTGTCAAAATCAATATTTGTTAGAAAAAAAATTGTTAGATATTTGTGTTATTGCTTATTCGCATATGTTTAATTTTAGGATGATTATTGTGTTAATCCAAACTTTCCATAGGTCATGGATAAATTGTATATCAAATTGTCCATCGTAGTCTACTACTTATTTTGCACCTCTTGTTAGAGAGGGGAGTGGTAAGAGTTAGTGTTAATGTATTTTTAGTGTTTTTCCTCTTCAATTATCTTTTTCCCTGATCAATAATACATTGTTTTATTTGTTCATGTGTTATTCTCTTATTTATCTTAATTTTATTTTTTCTAGGTAATGGGAAAAAAATAAATTAACCTTGCCAAAATATTATTGTGATAAAGAAGTAGCAATTAAAACATCTGTGACCGTCGATATTATAGGGTGAGTTACTATATGTTGTTGATATTTTGCTTGTAATTTTTTATATTTTCGTTATTATATGTTGTTGACATTTTAAGATTAAAATTTTGTTGTCTTCCTTCTTGCAAGCAATATGGAGCATGTACATTCTTTCAATGGATGGATCCAATTGTTGCACCTCAATATGAAGAAGTAATTGATCGGATGAAAGTCGAAGATGAACTGAAAAGCAAAGTAATAAATGAATTGTTGCCAGAGATAGATAAAGTTTAAGTTTGAAGAAGAAACAAGCTATTAAAAAATTTATTCAAACTTATGTTGAAAATTTATCCTATTGTTGATAGGATTAGTATTTATCTTTGTAATATTTATATGACATGATGTAGTGAATATTTGTAATATTCATATCAGCTTGCCACTTAAATAATTTCTGTAATGTTTATATGACTTGTGAAAAATGAATTGTTGAGATACGAGATAATTCTGTATTTTTAGTTATGTATTTTTAGTGTGAACAATATTCACAAGTATCATTATGTATTTTTAATATGAACAATATTAACAAAGATCATTATGCAATTTTATTTTTTATGTGACATTAGATGATGGAGAGTTTGAAATAAATCTAAATAAAAAAAAATGATAGCAACTCAAAGTGGAATGTCACAGCAGCACCCAAAGAAAATAGTAGATGAACAAGCAGTTCATTGAAAGCCCTTGCACAGCGTCTAATATGTTGAACCGTCTTAGACTCTGTTTGACATGTATTAACGGTTAATAGCGAATAACGATTAGCGACTAAAGATTAGCGATTAGCGGTAACGAGTGAATTATTAAATTTAACAAAAGTGTTTGGCAAATACAGTGTTTGAACAAATCAATAAATGTAAAATGATTAAAAATGTACATACAATTATTTAATAAATTGCATTAGTATATGTGTCATAAGTTGAATAACACATTTTTATTTTAAATATTTTAATATTAATAAATAATAAAATAAATAGCTGACCAAATGATTTATAAGTTAATAAAATAATAATAAATAATAAAGTGATCATGTAATATAAAATAATAAGTGTCTCATATAAATATTAACTAATATTAAAATATTTTGAGATAATATTTGAAAATAAATTTTCATAAGCTTGTCGCTATCCTAGATGTTGGTCTGTCAAGCGTCTCAAAACGCTGAGTTCCAATCGCTTGTCGCTATTATTAATTGTACTTACCAAACACCTTAACTAGTGTATTGACTTGATCAACACACTATACGCTACTGAAGATGCTAATTTAAATGCGTGCCAAACAGGGCCTTAACAAAGTACCATTTTGGCAGCAGATTTACAAGTTTTGCACTGTATAAGCTGGGTGGCGTTCAGTAGTAGTCTCTCGCGAAGTGAATTGTCACGGATCAATTTCTTGTTCTCGTCTCTGCCAACAATTCCATGCTTACCAAACATAATTGTTGTAGTTCTAATTTCCAGGAAAAGTGACATGGCACACTTTCACCTTACCAGCTCGGGGCCACTGCAGAGGGAAACAAATAAAGGAGTTGAAACAATGCAAACCACTCTGCAAGGGAGAGAAAGGAACAGGGCGGAAGAGACGAACTCTGAGGCCGAGCTTTCGGGACTCCTTGACACTTTCATAAGCTTGTCGCTACCCTAGATGTTGGTCTGTCAAGCGTCTCAAAACGCTGAGTTCCAATCGCTTGTCGCTATTATTAATTGTGCTTACCAAACACCTTAACTAGTGTATTGACTTGATCAGCACATTATACGCTACTGTAGATGCTAATTTAAATGCGTGTCAAACATGACCTTAACAAAGTACCATTTTAACTAGTGTATTGACTTTCGAGACTCCTTGGCGTAGAAGAAGGGATAGATGATGAGCTCGCGAAGAGCCTCCATCGCTCCGACTCCGACGACCAAGTAGGAGCAGCGGCCGCGACAGGCTCGTTCATGGTTTTTTTTAAATTTTAAATAATAATACCATTTTTTTATATATTTTTTTCAGTTGTCCTATTTTTTTTTCTTATGTTGGCATTTTTTTTCTTATGTTGGCATTACTTTATTTTGTTATGCTTATTACAACGTTACATACAAAATAAAAAAAAAATATAATATCTAAAAATATACAAAGGTATAGCAAAAATTGAAAAAGATATTTAAAATAAAAATAACGTTACATCAATGCAAAAAAACCAAAATAATATGTTATACAAATATAATATATATTAATATACAATATGAAATAATAAAAATTGGTAAAAAAAATTAAGTAAAAATAGGCGGAAAGAAGGTTTCGCCCCTATATCTACCATATATCTTATTCAATTCTATTTGCATTATATTTTGTTTATTTCTTATATATCATAGTCATAATATTTTATTCTTCAATATTTTTTTGTTATTGTGATATTTTTATATTTATGATAATGTAAATGGAAGAGAGTACATAAGCAAAGATTGACTATAGCACTTACCTTGTCAAATTAGCACTTTATCTCAATACTTAACATTTATTGACTTTTAATTAGATATTTATCTTTTTAATCTTATTTTTTTTAACTATTAAACTTTAAAAATCAGAATGAAAGAATTTATGTTCATTTACCCTTCGAACTATCGCGAAATTTCAGATCTACTCTTAAATTATAAAATCAGATAATATGAGTTTTTATTTTTACATATTATTTTAATTTATTAAATTAGTATTTTACCCTTTCGTTAAAGAAATGCTCTCTCCTCTCGCCTACGTGCGCTCAGGCGAGCTTCTGAGCATCCACGCTCGCCTGCACGCTAGGGAGACCGGAGAGAGCAAAGAGATTGAGAGCGGAGAGAGAAAGAGCGACGAGAGTAATTTTTTTAATTTAAAAAATAAAATAATAAATTTAAATAAATTAAATAAATTAAAATAATTTAAATAAATTTAATATCAATTTGTATGAAATTGTTCAAAAAAAAGTTCAAACTACTTCGACCCGATTTTATAATTAAGGGATATGTCTGAAATTTCGAAGGGAAAAAATGAAAATAATCTAAAAAAATGAAACCACTCTTCTTCTTATCTTCTTCACAAATCAGTATTTGATTTTAAATTTCTTAAAGTTAATTAAATTAAATAAGGATTATGAAAATAAATGTATTATAAAATCTATGTAATTAAAGTTAAATTTAAGAGGATAAAGTGAAAATAAGCCGTAGTTAAGAGGAGAAAAATGAAAATATCCATTCATAAATATGACACAATGAACAGATCATTTTTTTTTTTGAATGGAATGTTTGATTAAAGTCATTAACTGTTATTTTACATTTTTTTTTAATTTACGGGAAGCATAACTAAGAACTAAATAACAAGAGAAGATTGAATTGTACCACACAAAAAATGAGGATTAACATATGATGGGCTTAGTATTTTTTTTCCTTTCGTTTCTTCATCAGTCTCAAAGTTTCTTTCACTATTCAATGTGATTCTTCAATCATCGAGAAAAGCTGAGTTCCCATGACGATCCAACCATGAAAACATCAAACTTGAGCCTGATGAATCTCTACACTGCCTGCAGATGCTTGGTTTGCGGCACGGTTGCTTCCAAAGTTTTTCCGATTTGATTCTCTTGCAATTCTTGAACCAAACTGGAAATGAAAAATAGCAAGCAGTGTCAAAGCAACAACAAAGAGCAATGATGTTACATGAGATGCTGACACATGCTGCATGAAATTGAATTATTTTCATTGATCGATCTTAATATCTCTTACTGGAATTTGAAACCATTCGAGATTTTAACCAATAGTTGGGAACAAAGAAATCAACAGCTAACACTGTAAGTTTCGAGCTACTCGTAATCAGAAAATCACCTGGATAGCTCTCTTGGGCATAGTAGCAACTTGTTTTAAACCCAGCAACTTTGCGACCTTTAAATTGAATGTAGCCTAAATTAGGATCTAAATAAGAAGATAAGTATGCCTAAAACTGAAATCATAACTTCCTACCGCTGGAGATTTCTACAAGAAATTCAAGAAATGGAAAAGATCTTGAGTGGAGAACAAAAGAAAACCTGTCTAAGGATCTTTTTGTCGCCTCTTCCAACAGGTTCATTAAGGTCAACAATATCCCATAAAGGAATGTCGAGTAAAGCTTCAATGACATTCTCATCAAGAAATGGAAATCTAGCCTGTAATATGATAATAGAATTTATATGAGAAACATGGAATAGGCATTATGAACAAAAAAGTTATCGCTAAGAGATAGAATACCTCCTTTCCATGGTCAGAGATACACCTGTCATCTCTACCCATGTTTCGTTTCCAAATTCTCTGCACATCCAATCTCATCTCCTTGTCAAGTGCCGCCCATCTGGAAGGAAGGAAAATGTCAACCATTGAAAGAGTAACCACATCAAACACAATGGATTCAGTTCTGATGAATGGCATAGATGCTACTTCAGCAAAGAATACCACTTTAACAAAAAAAAGTAATGTTTTGGAATCTGACAGTTATCAGCTACCATTGTTAGAAAATTCTTCAAGAGAACAAGAGTATGAAATAACATTCATAGAAGCATACCCTCCCAGCCTAAACTTTGTCCTGTGCCTGCCATATCCACCACATTGTTCATCAGCACCAGAACCAACCAAGAGAACTCGTGCATTTGACTTATATCTATGACGCATATGGTCTTTACCTTCCACCCAACCATCTCCACCAGCAGCCAACCATAATGCTATTCCAATGTTCAGATCCTGCAAGAAATAGAATTATCAGCTGCTCTCTTAATAGGCGGCAAGCAAAGCTGAATACACGTTATGAGAGATGTTGAAGGGGGCTGGTTGCTCCGTTATATGCATGCTAATGGGGCAAGTATGTTTCTCATTGTGGTTCACCTTCATATTTTTCGTGGTCTATATCATGCGAGTTATAGCAGTCCTAGGGAATTTGTTCGGTGTCTCGGAGTTTATACTTTACTATTTGATAATTAGCCTTCTACAGAAAAGTCATGGATCAACGAATGCTTCCATACTAAATAGAAAATAACGGATAGACTGGCCAGGAAGAAAATGAAATGCCAATGGTTCTCATTAAGTCAAAATGGACATTAAGAGTTCAACAATCCAATGGAACTTTTTCATAGTCAGCACCTCTGATAGATGTCCACTTCCATGTAGTGGATTTGAAACCAAACTGTAATATGATAATCAGAAATTCAGTATTCCTAAACAAATTCAAGTTACTATTTCAACCTAGATTGGAGTATTTTAGAAGACCTGGATTGGAGTTGATGTCACTTCAAAAACATCATTGCATGTACAACCAAGAGAAGCATATTTCATAATAAATAAGTAAAAAAGGTATCATATAGATCTTGGCAGGATAATAAGTGATGCTTGTTCAGACTCGGACTACAAACTGGTAGTGTTTTTAGAAGACCTAGATTGGACTTGATGTCACTTTAAGGAAAATCATTACATAAAACCAGGAGAAGCATGTTTTTTCCATAATAAATCAGGTCAAACAGATACCATATAAGTCTTGGCAGGATATATCAGTGACACAACATGTTCTGCTTCAGATTCCAAATCGGACAAACTAGCATCAATCTCCACAAGTCGCCACCTGTAAGCTAAAGATGAAAATAATTTTAAAGAAAGGAAAAATAGAGTATATTCTTAACAAACTTAACTACAGATATTTAGCTATGCCAGATGTAAGACATTTTTGTATAGTACAATGTTTAGCAAACAATACAAATTGTGCAGCTCAAAGATCCAAGTACCACAAAGTGGACGACAATGTCAACTGCCTATTTTGGTATGGGAGCATACTAATCACATCTTTTATTGTCTAATCAGACCCCAAAAGGGTACAAATGCAAAACATAAATGTAGCCCTTGAAGCCAATGAGGCTACATCAGTTTCTTCAGTACCAAAGAATACATGTTGCAACCAAAAAGAAAAGGAAGGTATCCACAAATAAAAAGATTAACAAAATAAAAGGTCAAGATTCTTGAAGGTCTTGATAATTTCATGCCAGGGTCTATTTTGGCACTGCTTCATCAGTGGATCAATAGGAGAGAAGGGATGGTTATTCCATACATAGGGAATACAACTGAGAGGGAAAGACCACTGAGACATCTTATTTATGGGCAGAGCCACCACATGACAGGAAAAAGAAAAGGAGAAACATGTTTATGTCACTGAACATTGTAGCCAAACTGCAGTTCAGTTCTTAATTACCTGTTGCATACTACCAATGGTTGCGTTTTAGGAATAAATGAAACATAGGGGAGAGACCCTCCAAAAAACAGCCGTTTAAGCACTTCTTTGCACATGGCATTTTACCCTAAGACACATCGTTACCCCTTTAGTCCCCTTAAGGACTCAGTAAGTGGGGTTCAGTCAGAGCCTCGCTTTCCTCAGACAATAGAAACATTCCTTAAACAGGAAGAGCAAAGGGAGGAGTGAAAAAAAACTGCACTTCTGCAACAAGCAGGAATAGACAATAGAATAAGGTCACAATGTGCTGATACAAATGGCTATAATGGTACATTGGAATACAGAGTAGAGAATGGCTAACATTGAGCTAATTGAACACGAACTATTGTAATGTTTCATTTTTTTTTAATTAACCTCAGATACTTGGTGAATCCTCAAGACGAGTCTTTTTTGGGGAGCACACTCTGAACAAGTTTCTCAGCAATCAGAAGGTTCATTAATTAAAAAGGCAACTGGATATGAATGAGTTCCATAAGCCAAAATTTATCAAACTAATAGAACTTGAACAAAACTGGAGACTTAACAATCTGATGAAGCTCCATAGAAAGAAACATGAAAGATTACACCACACCAAAACAATTTATTCTGTAGAAAAAATTCAACATGAAGTATTTATGATATTAAGTTTTACTTTGTTAACAAATAACTCTACACTGTAAAACAGGAAGCACAATGCACATGACCAAAATTCTTTTTGGGAAATATTTTATAGAAGGATATTAGAGCATAACTAGGCAGCACAATGCAAATAGTGATAACACATAGATAAATTGTTACCGACTTACCGTCTACATGGAGCAATCTTTTGAAGTTCTATCTTGCCAGCCTTAGCTGAAACTCTATCTGGAGCAAGCTGACCATCAAAACTTACATTTAGCAAATCAATTGCATCTGTCAGAACATGTAAGAAATCAGCCACTACAAATTCAATAAAAGTAAAGTGACAAGACAACGTTACAGGGTTTGCAAATATGATGGGGTTTAAATGAGAAGGAAATCTGAGCAGAGTTATCAAGCAATATAAATTAGATAATGCTTTCAAGGAAGCCATAATCTTGTAGATAAATGTGCCATCATGGAATCCACATAGAGGAATGTCGATGATATGTGAGAATTCTCCCAATCAGATTGATCTAGCTTCACCCATTAATTGAGTTTAATTCCAGCTTAAAGCATGTGGTAAAATCACAATATCAATCCAGCCAAAACATCAAAAGATTTCCATATGGTACGGTTGAGTATCTATTTTGCAATTTACTATGGAATTCCAATTTTGAAAGAAATAAAGAGTAGACAAGATGGAACAAGTAGAACAATGTTTATTTTAGAGAACAAGTGGACGATGTTAATAAAAGAAAAGAACTTGTCAGACTTTTTTTTTGGGGGAGGGAAAAAATTGTCAAAACTACCAATGGTTTCCAAAAGGAGGAAGCCAAACTAATAAATAGAAGCCTTGTCTAACCAGTAAATTGGCGGAACTGGAACCAAGATTCATGGCAATGGCAACCACAACCTGGCCGAGATATATACATCTAAGAAGTGAGCTCCAATCATCCATTCCTAATCAAGTCTTGACTATACAGGGAATGATAAAGGCTGGGGTACACACTCATGCTTACTTTTGTTTGACCATATGACTAGCACTTCTTTGTTTGGTAGAAGAATTTTTTGGTGCTTCCTAGAGGAATCACAATCAATTTGACATAGTTTGTGTTCCTCAAAGGAAAAATTTAATTGCTTCACATAAATGTTCAAAATTATTCCTGAGTAATCATCTATATATTCATAGGCAGGCATATTATGATATTCATGTTGTGAGTTTCAGGGAACTTACATCGGGAGTCAACACATTGATCCAATAATGCCGCAAGTATCATAGAATCCAAGCCACCAGAGAAAAGAACTGCAATAGGGGCATCATCCTCCTTTTCACCTTTATGTAAAAGTGTCTACAAACATGAACAGTGGTTAATAGTAACCAGAGAATTTCCCCTAAAAAAAATAGTTAACAGAGAGCTGCAAAAGTGATTCATGGCAGACACAAAGATGACAGGTTCAGCTCCAGCTTACAAGAAGTTCTAGTTAGCAATCAGAGATTAATTTTTACAACTTCATTAAGCAAAAACCTGGCTTCTCTTCTCAAAAAATAAAAATACCAGGAAGGCAGCTACATAGAACGGTGTCAGAGTGGAGTATCATAAACAGCCTTATTTACAGTGGCCGAAAATCATCATAGCTATAGGAGTTCCTCTTAAAAATATTATAGCTATATGAGTAAATTATTTAGGTTACTATCGGAGCATGCATAGTTAAGTTTAGCTTCAATGCCCATCATAATAAATGCAAGATATGATGAAAGAAGAAGGGAAAAAAATGTCAGCAAAGGCGACAAACTTGAAAAAACACTGATGATGGCAAGCAAAGAATAGGTTTCCAAAGAATCATGGATAAAGTATATGAAATCAGCTAATTAAAAAAGCTCAACAAAGAAGCATGATTCTTATCCAACATAAATAAAATGAACTCCTTACCTGAGAGTTTCTTTTTAGAACAGTACGCTGCATAACAGATTCACGTAGTACATTTAGTATCTTCTCTGCGACTTGATTATTTCCTGTATCATCAGCAATAGATTTAGGAGCTTTTAGTTGAAGAGAACTTTCTGTGATAAAATGCACACAGTATCATCAATATCCCACCATGTCGATAATTATCCATTATCGCTCCATTCGTATCTGATTTGCATGCAATTGTAGTTCCAAGGCTCTCCAAGTCAGTTAAAACTTGATGATTTCCCATATCGATGGTCGACAAGGATGCAGCGTTCTCCAATCGAGGTTGAGAATCTACTTTTGGATCCACCAATGTCCTCTCCCATTTAATAAGTCTATTTACCAATGGATTTGTCCATGCATGTTTTCTAACTTCACCCACAATTTTTTCATTTACAACCTGCCCCACCGCTGTTGAAGATTTTAACTCAATACTGTATATACCACAAGGAAGCTCCTCCCAGTAACCAGATTTGCTAGATATATGTGCTTCAGTATCTGACCGTGGTTCAATACCATTAGTTCTCAACTTGGAACCTGCACACTTTCATGCATTAGCCTATTTGATAGATTAAAAATAGAGACTCAGCTAGAAAAGAAAAACAACGAATAAGGATAGTAACTGGTGTAACAAGACTCAAATAATTAGATACAACGGATATCCTGATGAAAAGATTAATCACTTGAAGATCTATGCTGTGAAGTAAACTGTAAAACTTCATTTCATTCTGAATTCTGACATATTATAATTTCAAGAAACATCCAATCTTGCATGTGGATCATCAGAAATGATAACTGCAATTGTAGTCTTGACAGGTAGTAACCTACGAACTAACCATGCGAAGTTATTTTTAACTGATCAGCACGGGAAATGCCAACAACTGTGCCAGTGGAATACCAGCACAGATAGTATTTCGGCAGGTAAAACTTCCCATAAAAAGTGACTAAAGAGACAATTGGAATTTATGTAAACTTCTATTACCTGAGTCCAGGTCGCTGGAAGCTGGTGATACTGAAGAAAGAGCAAATCTTGAGTCAGCTGAGGTTGGCCAATGGACGAGAAGGCTTCGCCTTCCAAATGGATCTCGACCAAACCATAAAGTATTTGATTTTTGCTGAGAGTAAAAGGTACCAAATGAGTTCAAATAGTTATTACTGAGCCACAAAATTGTACCAGATGCAGTATGATCCTAAGATAAATGAACCTACATGCCAATATATCAAAGCCCATGGCCCCCGTATGGTTGAAAGGATTTCAGGAATAGATCGAAGTCCTGCTTTACTGCAAAAGCAATCTTTCTCAAATCCATAGCTGGCACAAGAACAGCAACTCTCTAGTACATGTAATAGAGCTTCAGTGTCATTGCTATCACTCTCAATGTAAATTCCTTCAAATATTTCACCTTTAAAGGACAATTTCAGAAAAAAATGGCTTAATAGGAATTAATGAAGAGCTAATGCATATTTAATATAATTTAATTGGGAAGGGTCATTTAGATCATAAAACAATTTCTGCTCACAGAAAATTGCAGTTACAATGATGGCTACTACTTGAGACTTGAGAGTATTTTGTCTTTTTTTGAAAATCCGTACCTCTGTTAATATAACAGTAGCATGAGAACACAGAATCGGAAGACTACTTAATCTCTTTTCTTAGTCTAAACAATATTTTTCCAGGTACCCATCACTGCCTATGACTCGCAAACATGTAGCCCAAAGTTTAAATATCAAGAGGAGGGTTCAATTCGATAATAAAAAAAAAACTGTGAATTTTTATACTAGGCAGATATACATGAAGCACAGTACAAGAATATAGATTATGCAGTATATCATCTTAAAAAGTAACTGAGACATTTAACCATAATCTCAGAATATGTACTCATCTCAGTTACGTTGAAATCAAAACAAGAAAAAAAGGCATCTCGTGCTTTCTTTAATATATAACTAATCATGCCTAATAATTGCCTATGACTCGCAAACATGTAGCCCAAAGTTTAATATATGTACTCATCTCAGTTACGTTGAAATCAAAAAAAGAAAAAAAGGCATCTCGTGCTTTCCGTACCTCTGTTAATATAACAGTAGCATGAGAGCACAGAATCGGAAGACTACTTAATCTCTTTTCTTAGTCTAAACAATATTTTTCCAGGTACCCATCACTGCCTATGACTCGCAAACATGTAGCCCAAAGTTTAAATATCAAGAGGAGGGTTCAATTCGATAATAAAAAAAAAACTGTGAATTTTTATACTAGGCAGATATACATGAAGCACAGTACAAGAATATAGATTATGCAGTTGCCTATGACTCGCAAACATGTAGCCCAAAGTTTAAATATCAAGAGGAGGGTTCAATTCGATAATAAAAAAAACTGTGAATTTTTATACTAGGCAGATATACATGAAGCACAGTACAAGAATATAGATTATGCAGCATATCATCTTAAAAAGCAACTGAGACATTTAACCATAATCTCAGAATATGTACTCATCTCAGTTACGTTGAAATCAAAACAAGAAAAAAAGGCATCTCGTGCTTTCTTTAATATATAACTAATCATGCCTAATAATTGCAACAACACAGGTCCAAGGTTGTTGAGTTCGAGAGTTTAAGTAGACTCATTTTTCCTCCCATAAATTCGTACCATAAAATCATTTTGTAAATTTTTAGATTTTATGTTCCAAATAATTTTATATAAAATAATTAATATGCATTAACAATATAAAATTATGCACTTATTTAAGATCCATAAATATTAAAACAAATAACATTCTATTATATGTCAAAATTATGGTAATAAATATAGATACTATTACAAAATACTACATAGCTAACAATAATTGCAAATTATTAAGCTAAAAAAATAAATATAAAAATGCACTAAAGTTAGCAGCAATGAAATTTTTATTCTTAAATATTTATAAACACCTCATTTGTATACTTCATTCTTAACCATTGATAGGCTAGTTAACAAAATTTTAATATTTGTAAATTTGTTTCTTATACAAATTGAAAATTTATCCGTATTTATATAGAATCGCCGTACAAACTCGTATAAAATTGTATAGACTCGTGTAATCGCAATAAGAGTCTATAAGATTTTACAAAAAAAAATCAAATCAATTTATGAGTAAAATCTAAGATTCTAACTCATATAACATTCTATATCGAATTGACTCATTTTGTCTTAGTAAACTCTTAAAACTTGTAAGAGTTTAAAGAGTTAACTCTAGAGTTTAACAACATTGCATAGGTCCATTCAAAGAAAAAGATATTTTGATGACTAATTCATAGAGGATATTGATAAAAGAAATTAAAACATAACAACCATGAAAAAGAACAAAATAACATCCGAAGTTAATAAGGATAGCTACCATTATAAGCTAGAAGATTTCCAGAGGAATCCACCTGTGGCTGAAAAACAGGACTTACTCCCCTAAGTTGTAATGTTGCACCAAGGAAATTTAATTCTGCAACAGTTCTTTGAGAACTGAAAACCAAGTCTTTTGCTGTACAACTTAGGCCATTGTCTATATTTTCCACAAAAAGGGCATGAAAATCTTTCTTAGTATGCATCACATTGCCTGTAGAAACAAGATTTTGACCAAATTAAATGACCAGCAATGCTTAATACAACAATAACTAGGCGAAAATTGGATTCAAATAGGAAATTTTCTCCTTTTTTCCCTGCCATATGACTTTCATCAGAAAAGATATCATACCATTAACTTGGGTAGAGTCTGTACACTCTAACTGAAGTAAGACCTTCTTAGCACCAAGATTATCCGGACCTCTTCTATGAAGAGCAGTTTTAAGATCATCCATTACCAAAGTTGACTAGCAAACATGAGAAACCACATAGTCATTCAATCTTTGTCTATAAATGCATATTTTAAAGCTCTAATTTATGTTTACACTTTGTACCCTTGCGCCCTTATTAATTGTATAGATACAATGCCAGGGCAAAATATAGAAACTATCACTGGTAACAAGTGTTAAGTAGGTAAATGAATCAATTAGTTGACACCAAACGAACCAACCTCATTAAAGAACTGCCGACTGCTAATGCAATTACTTGTGATCAATCAGCTGCACAATCTTTGAGACATGCAACTAGATTGCACTCATTGAGTTCATAACTCGTCTTCCAATTTTATCACATAGTCAAAAAGTTATCTAAAGGAAACAAATTTCTTCCTATTCTAGTCCAAATTCATTCCCAAATCTCAGAAAGCTCTCTTTTTCCCCTCCGACAAAAAAAAAAGATGCATTTTTTAGCTCCCCGATTCCATCACAATTGCCCAGTGCGCACCAAAAAGTCATCTCAGGTGATATTGGAGCATTCCATCAAAACAGTCGGTTGTGGAAGTTGCAGAAAAATGACCTTGGCATTGAAGAAAATAAATTAGAAAAGATGAGACTTTGACCTCGTCGGCGTCCGGGGAAGGTGACGACGGCGCATCTCCGAGCGGCTCCCTACAGGTATCGCAACCCACGATACGAACTCCGGAGAGGATGAGGGCGATTCCACACATCCTACGTCGTCGTCCTCCTCCTCCTGCTCCTCGTTAAACCCTAAACCCCCCCTCTCGACTCGCTTCGCTGAGGAAGAACGCAAACGGGGGTTTGGAGCAAAATGGTTCCCAACCGCAGCAAAGGGTGCCGCCGTCTTCGTACATATTTAGATGACGAATTTGCCCCCACTTCATTGTAAAAGTTACATGAGAAGGATTCGGTCAACTCCGGCTTGGTTTCAGCTCGAGCCCAATTATCTTGTTTGGGCCCATATTATTATTATTATTATTATTATTATTATTATTATTATTATTAGAGTCCAATGAAAGAAGTGCTACCTATTTAAATAGGTAACACTGTATTACTTATCTTAACAACCGTAGGATGTTAGATATACGATATATTCAACAACTTATAAAAAACTATTTAGGAAATAAAATTTTATATTCATCGTATATTTAATATTCTACTATTGTTATGAGATGTAGTACGATGCTACCTACTTAACTAAGTAGCGCCTCTAATTTTTCATCATCATCATCATCATCATCTTCTTCTTCTTCTTCTTCTTCTTCTTCTTCTTCTTCTTCTTCTTCTTCTTCTTCTTCTTCTTCTTCTTCTTCTTCTTCTTCTTCTTCTTCTTCTTCTTCTTCTTCTTCTTCTTCTTCAATGTTACCGAGAATAATTCAACATTTTATCTTTATGCAATATATGCATGTTTTATCGTATGCACATCCGAAGCTTCATTTATTTTTTTAGACGTGTATTATGATAAAAAGAAATTATGAGGCATTTTCGTTGAGGTAATTTTTTTTCATTTTATCTGATAATATTAAATTAAATTATTTGAATCTATCATATTGCTTTATTTATTTATTTTATTTTTATAAGTAATTTATATTATTAAACATTGCAAATTACTTGTGGAGTGAATTGTCCATGCGACAAGCGACAAGTAATATTGTCACTTGTGTGAAACTCTGCTATAATTTTTTTTTATTCCACTTTCATCTTTTAAAAAAATATTTAAATAAATGATAAAAATAACTAAATAAATAATAGAATAATATTTTATTAATTAGTATAATTATTAGTAATCATTATAGTAATTTTTTTATTTTTTTCATTATCATTAAGTAAATTATTATTCTTTTCTATTTATTTTAATATTAGTATTATTAATTAATTATAATAAACATATGTTATAAAATATAAATATTTATTATTAATTATTATCGATAATTTATAATGGTTATTATTAATTTTCTATCATTCTTTTATACAATACTTATTTTTATAAATTTATTTGTTTGATGTATAAATGTTATGAGTTTAGGTTCTATATATTTGTGATTCTAAATTCAAAGAATTCAAATTCAATTTATTAAATTTATAAACTTAACTGTTTTTTCAATGGTATTTTGATAGGAAATATACATTATTTATTATTTATTTATAAAAAATATAATTAGGCACATTATTTATGCATACGAAATAAAGTAATTATATTATCGATAATCTAATAAGTGATAATCTTTGTGAAAAAATATAGATCGTGTAATGTGTAATGACAATACAATGAACGTAATCTTATAGTTATGTATTGCTACAGTAGACTCATTTTATTGATGTAATATTAACTCGTAATAATTATTTATTATTTGAAGGAGGAATTGATTCTCTCTTTTTTTTATATATTTATGATGGTTAACTTTTGACAACTTCACCATTAAGCCCGTTTGAATTCATTCATCTTGTTCTTCGAATAAGAGCACATTATTTCTACTTTCACTACAACAAAAAAACACATTTGGGACGGTGAAAACTGTCTCAAATATGCTAGGATCGTCTCAAATCCTACTTTTGAGGTGGTCAAGTTGTCGAATGAGGTTGTCGGTAAAGCGATGATCACAAATGGGATTTGAGGCGGCCCGCCAGAATTGAGATGGTCTATTAAAATTGATACCCCCTCAATTAAGACGGTCTGAGAGATCCCCCTCCCCCTATTTGAGGGCATCGAGACCCCCTCAATTGAGGCTAAAATTTTATAAATAAAATATATAATTATGCATTTGTAATCCCACAAATACAATACACATTCACATAATATATATTCAAAGTAAAAAGCAAATATGTAATTCACATCAACATTAAACCACAAAATATACAATCCACATATACTAATTTACAACTAATAGAATTTAGGACATGCATTACAACTAATTAATTTGATTGAATTCTTTCTTCTTCTTTTTTTGCCTACGGTTAAGTTTGGATGCAATGAGAACATTTATACTAGCGTTTTTTGTTTGTGTTTGGTAAGCATCACATTAGCTTGAGAACAAGACAATTGATAGGAGAGAGATTTTTTTTCTAAAAAAAAAGTATTGTTCTAATGGGAGTATGAGTAAAGCTAGAACATGGTACTCTCATGTAAACTCATATTCAAAAATAAGTTTGTATGGGGATTACAATGAAAACATGAGCATCTAGATGCAATTTTTTTTGTCTTCTTTTTTAATATCAAACTATGCCTTAGCGAATAAGATTATATTTAGGATTATTTCACAGGTCAATTTCAACCCAATCTAATCTGATCATATTGAAGGAGTTCGACTCATGTTCAACTCCCACCCATGTTGGGAGTTCGACCCAATCCCCATTCCTCATGTTTTCAATAGCCTCTTCGCCAATTGGCAAAAGATGCCTCGCGCACCTAGCAAGCTGCCATCGAACGAGATGGAAAATCGTGCGTGCTTGTACCAGTCAACTTGTACCAGTCAATGTGTTTTATTATAAGATATTATTATATTAATAAATTATTAAAATATACTTATTATATAGGTTAAATAAAAAAACGTGTTGGAGGTGGGATTTGAACTCTGGTTAAATTATAGATTAGTTCCTTCTCTGCCAATTTTTTTAAATAGTATATACCTATAAACATGTTTAGATTTTATATATTAATTATGTTCGACCGTTGACGGGTTCGTGCTCATCAAGCCCGTGTCGGACTGAGCCAAAAACTCTGAAGGTGTGGCCCGACCCGGGTCAACCCGGGGTCATGTCGGCACCGACCTGACCCGATGTCCATCTCTAGTGCCATGTAGCAAGGCCTGTTTAGGTCCACTAGTTCAAGTGCATGAATATATTTTAATTGAGTTGAAATTAGTTTGAGTTATTGGTTTAAATCAGGTTGAAAATCTTTGACCTACATCCAATGGTCGGATTTACCTCGGGTCAATCTGGATTTAATTTGATGGAGATCCCGGACCACCCCAAAAAATGCTCAGGTATGACGGGCTCATCGAATCCATTTGATATAATGAACATCTCTAATTATGTTTAGTAAAATAAGGTCCTACATTTTCCTCCTATTTGGCAAGTGAAACATGGTCAGGGTTCATTCGATTCTATCAAATGATTTGATGTTTGACACAATCGAAGCCAAAATCAAGACCAAAACATGGGGTCACGTGCGTTCGTGTTCTAACCTCCAATTTCTATTATAAGAAGGAACTAGAACTTTGCTACAACGTGAACATTTAATGATGTAATTGTTTAATGCTAGAATATTTTTTTACTTTTTTCTCTCTCTTGTTTTTTCTTTATCATTTTTTAATGTTAATAATAAGTTTTACTTTTATGCTAACTTAATAATATAATTATAAAAATATTAATTATCCTATTATATTTTTAACTAGTATATTTTACTTATTTTATGATAATATTTTATTAAATTACGTGTGAGAATAAAATAAGTTTCATAAATTATTTTATTATATTATTCATGGGAATAATTTTATATTATTTAAATTTGTTGTAAGAAAATTTTATTACCTTATATTTAATTTATAATATAAATTATTTACTAGTATACTTTTTTTTTAAAAAAAGTTGTTTTGTGAAATTATTAATATGGAATATTTAATACATAAGATTAATTTAATATTATTTATTTATTATTTTAATCAAACTTTTATAAATTAATTTTATGAAAATATTAATTGATGAGATTAATTTTATATTATTTGTTAATTAATATTTTTTAAAAATAGAATGATATTTTTATTAATTTTATAAAAATATTATTCGTGAGATTAATTTTATGTTACTTACTATATTTTGTAAAATCAACTAAGTTTTATCTTTATTAAAAATATATTTTATATTTTTTATTATCACTTCTTATCCAAACACTCATTAGAACTTATCAATACTCATTACATATTAGTTCATCCAAATATGATTAAAACTAATCTATCAAATTAAACTATTAACTAAAATTCAGAGAACCCTAGGTTCTACTTTTCAAATGGGGCTTTTATGTTTTTTTGTGACCAAACAAAACATTATCTCCAAAGTTATTTTGACAATTTTATTTTGAATTAAACTCTTATTTTGACCTTAATGAAATAAATAAAAATGAAAAATAGGTTAGTCTCCTCTCCCATATTCTTTTCGGTTGTCACCACGGTATTTGAGGAGTAACGCCGATTTTTCAACCCACATGACACTAATGATTATGCACATTGACTACGTGTTGGAGTCTCAACGTACCATCAAGCTCGACACCTCTTCCATTTCTGACGAGGAGATAGGTGGCGTGGTCACATCCCCGACAACTAATGAAGCGTTGCCCAGTCATTAGTCCTCCTCTCTATGCAGAAATTGAAAATCAAATATTTTGGTTTACAAACTGAAATGATTAAACTTGTTTTGTCAATTTTAAAATATTGGTTGTCTTAATGTTCACTTTCCTAGTAACTTTTCTCTAACTCAAAATTCCAAAACTCACATAATCATGTAGAAGATAGATGGGCATGTTTTCCTTGCTTCTAAGAGGTAAAAAAAATTATAAGTGATTCAGAACACATAATTCTGACAAAGGGATAGAATGAAAGTTGAAGAGTCTCAATTACCAGCCTCCTATAATTAATTCAATGAACGGAAGCTACATTCATCAGATGCTTACATATGTATTATTTACTTAATTGCATGGGCTATAGTAGTTATCTCATGATGCAATCTGGTGAGTTTAATTTCTTCTTGCATGCAGCTGCAAAGTTGATCATCTGATCAGACATGACATAATAAATATATCTGTTGGAGATAGCAGATGGAGACTGATCATCCAATCCCTATTGGTGCCGATCCAACTCGGCGGTGAGTATATATGTATTTTCTTCATTCTGTGGGCGATTGCCCTAGCTCCATCATATATATCTTGTTTTATGGAGCGGTTATGTACCTCGTGGTTTTGAACATTAACATAGTGAAAAACTCTCTGCGACGGCCGTGGACGTAGGAGATCCATCTCCGAACCACGTAAAATATGTGTGTGTTTTCATGTGTTACTTGTGATCTTTCTACTTCTGTTCTTCGTATTTCCCAACAACTGATATCAGAGCCACGGTGTTAGTGGGCGGTGGGAGCGATGGCGACAAATGATGGAAAGGTCAAGATTGAGAAGTTCGATGGTAAAGACTTCGGCTTCTGAAAGATGCAGATCGAAGACTATCTGTATC
>LTAE01000190.1:93545-105178 GCA_001647135.1 Pontederia paniculata | reverse complement strand
CCCTCTTGGTGTCATTCCAGATCCTACAATTAGATGGTAGGAAAAATAATTTTTGTCACGGTCGTGATTGTTTCATCACGAGCCGTGACGCAATCTCATGAGCGCTCAATCACAAGCTGTGAAGTTGGACTGACAAATATGCATTCGATCACGGCTGTGACGATTTTGTCACGGGCCGTGACAAGAATGAGAAAAATGAAGACCCTTCGGTCACAGCCGTGACATGGTTGTCACGGGTCGTGACCATGTGAACTAAAAACCTGGTCGTTCGGTCACGACAGTGACAAGTTTGTCACGAGCCGCGACCATGATGCATGAGATGTTAGCCGTTCGGTCACGGCCATGATGGAGTCTTCCCCGACCATGACAAGACAGTCACGGGCCGTGACAGAGCTGTCACGGGTCGTGACGCCCGTGACCGTAGTTTTCCATATTCATTTTGTCGAATGATTTCTATTCTAATAGAAGATGTTGTGGAATTTTTATGTAATCCTAAGGATTAATATGTGGACAAGATAAATAGTCAAACATTCACATGAAATTAATGATGAGGCCGCCATGCATTGAATGATTGAGAGCGATAGTGTATGATGATGGGGGACTAGTAGATCATCTGCTACCTAGTTCCTGTTGCTTGACCTTCTCCTCACCTTGCAACAAATGGATTTCTCGAACATACTTTTCGGTCGTGGCTTGTGCATTCCCCCGACCTATTAGCGAAGCCTCTAAAAACTCATGAGCAATTCAAAGTCATAATAAAGCAACTCTCAATGTCACTAATGGGATAAGAAGAACTTAAGTAAATAACTATTTGGTTTAATGTTTGCATTAAGCATGTTGCTTCAGATGTTAAGGAATTATTTTGTTGTATTTTCATGTATGTCAAGTATAAAGAAAGTTAAATGATGAATGAAATGAATATGATGAAAGAACTCAATGATGATGATGATGATGTGGAGTAATGGACATTTGACAATGAGTCATGCTTACTCCTTTATATACGCTCAAACTGATTGTTGTGTGACTATTTATAATAGCTCACTCCTGATGCAAGAAAGTGATGATATGCTAATGCTAATGAAAGTAAAATTATGTAAAGAAAATGATAAACTAAAGATAATGAAAGAAAGTAAGATATGAGAAAGATATATATGTAAGAAAGTAAGACATTTATGATGCTTTATGATGATCATCATGTTATGATTATTAATGATGATATGATTTAAGTTTCATGCTTTTATTCCATCATAAAAAATACATTTCTCTTGTGTCTTACATATTTGAGCTTCATAGCTCATAGTGAATTTGTTTTCCCCTGTTTTGGATCTTGCATGTCAGTGATCTAAGGTGCCATAATGACTGGTGGTGCATATGGGGATAGAAGTTCGTGATGATGATACTGTTTGCACATGAGTAGTTGTCCTAAATCAAATTGTCTCTAGACTATTTTCTTTTCCAATGATGTAATAATTATTTTTAAGATAATTTATGTTATGTAAGACTTTCGCAATTATTTTATGTTATGAAAAGAGTTTTTTAAAATTTCCCATTTTTTCGCATTATATTGACCAATCTTCTTAGTCAACTTGCGTCCCCGAAAAAGCATTATGTCGCGTGATGGAATGATCTTTTGAGGGCGTTATAGTTTCATTGGCTAGACTATTTCAACAGTTTGGTTCCTTGGTACTATTACATGAACTAAGCAAATTCATGTACCTTTACTTATTAATAAATTTCTTGCCCCTGTCGTTAATTCACCTGATTGAAACACTAAAGAAAAGAAAATAATATACTTTTCCATCTTGTTTAAAATTCTGCAAAATGTTAGAGCTCCTTCGATAAATACAAAACAAATATTTTTATTAGGAGCCTCATTTAGAGTGCAAAATATTTTTGCTATAAACTTCACCCATCAACAGTGCAATCCGAGAAAAATCTCTATGTTTAAACTTATTCTCGTGTAAAGGTTACTGAACAAAAAAAAGCAAATAAAACCTTAAAATTATGCAACAAAAACTGCCATTATATCTCAACCACTACCAGCTTATGGTTGTGAAATTTTTTCTCATGCAGAATTTTGAGTAGTGGGTCGTTTTCTGATTTATCTTTTATACCTGCTTTTTTAACCCAAAAAGAAACTTGTATGACAACTGATGGATGGTTTTTAGTTTAAGTTAAGTTTTTCTTTTAATGATCTAATGCTGAAATAGTGCGAATAAGAAAAAAACAAACACTGCAGGAACTTACATTTCTGATCTGTAACAAACTTCCCACTGAAGAATACAAACCATTTCCGTCAGAAGCACAGAACTCTGCAACTGTCTCCTGCTTTGCCATAATTTTCTCAACCAAAGAACACATGCTAAAGTGAAAATATTCCGGGGAAATTCTCATGGGGAGTAACCAACACACTAGCAAGTATTTAGTAATATCTGACGAGGAAAAACTTGTGTGCATGCTCTGTTTGAGAGGGTAGACAGGGCAAATAAAGAAGATATACATGTACATGCACCAAAGGATCACTGTTTCTCAGCAAGGATACATACTTTGGTGCATGTAACAGTTGGAAAGATGCATATAACAGACTCAAGGTTAGTTCCTATATGAACATACTATGTAGAAATGACTGATATCAGCCGGATTCTAACATGACGCACGGTACGATTCTAAACTATTCTGAGTTACAAATCCTACAATGTAAAGCAAGACACTAGACTAGATGCAATAATTGTTAGAACAAGTTCCAGATAAGTTGCACAGTGCAGTATGTTACAGCATGAAGCCAATTTGTGGTCCTTCCTGCAGTATGAAACAAGAGAAAAAGAACAAAGCATATGGAAATGGTCAGTGTCCCTGCAGATGGAATGATGTACAAATGACAATTTTTTTCTGTTCATTTCACCTTCCGATCAATTGAGAGGTGGAGACCCTGGTTCAGAACCACTAATGGATGCAAATGAGGATACTGTGTCCTCTTTGGATATGGCAACAAAATTCAATGGTGCAGTGGACAAACGTCTTGTCTCCTTGAAGTACCCATTCTGCCGTCCAGAATAGGAACGAGGAGTAAGTAACTCAGAAGTCGCACTACCAACGGATACTCGCCTTGGATTTGGGGTCATGAAGCCATTTCCGCTTCCATTTGGAAAATTTGACTTCTTGTTAAAACTGTTCTTTCTAGGGCTGGGCTTGGACCCATAAAGAGCTTCTTTTTCAGTGAGAAGCATGTTTTGTATCTTCTTTTGGTCCTATGAACGAGAAATAGTATTAATAATAAAGAACACACAAGAAATTAGAAACGATTATTCTGGCACATTAAACCAAAATCTACCCGCAGTCTTTTCTTTTCGTCTTCTTTATGTTGCCTTGTAATCTTATAGTCCTCTAAAATAGACACCAACCTCACCTACAGCAGAAAACAGCTAAGTCATACCACCAAGAGGAGAAACAACTGGTCAAGGATTGTTTCGTTGTCCCGAAGGAGAAAAGAAAATTTCTCTCACCCCGTCAAACAGGAAAGGCATACTTCTTTCCTCCTCCCAAAGAAGTACTCTACTCATCAAATTCTCAACAACAGCTGGAATCAAGATCATAAAGCTTAACAGAGATGGACGATATTGACAAATAATGTTGACATTTAGTTGGCATGTACCAGGAATTTTGCTGATAGTCACTCGTGCTTTCTCTGCGCGTTTTAGGTTCAAATGGCTCCCTCTTCCAGCAATGTACTTATTATCATCCTGCAATTAACATTGATACAACGAGACTTGTCAAAATTGTGAAGATAAATACTTGATTTTCTGGTCCTTCAGGTCATAACCCCAACAGAAAGGTTAGGTCAGGCTCGGCTGCTGATCATGAGAGGAAGTGATCACTGACTCGAGCTGGCAGACTTTTCACGTGTTCTGGTTTTTGTAATGAACAGACATTTTTAAGGGAATACATAGACATGGATTGTTCTAACAAGGTAAATATTTTCTGCTTTCTATTTGTTACTATTTTCCTTCAATGTTTATTTCTTTTAGACTGATTTTGTTTATTTGATTAGATGCTGAAAGAAATATTGTCCACTCAAGAGGAATTGTATCTTGAAAACGCTATCAGCCTACCAGTCAATACTGAATTGCCTTAGTTCAGGCCTTCTTATATGTCTACATATAGTAATCAAAATATGTGCATACGCTGGGCGCACGCCCTGTTTATCTACCCCCAAAAAGAATATGTGAAAATGTGTTCACTATTTGTTCTTGTGAGCGTATCTTCCTCCATAAATTAAAATTTACAAAACTACATTTTTAGAATGTATAAAATCAAATCGGGCTTAACTAGTTACATCATTATTCTAAAATATTTTTTGATAGCCTATTATTCTCAAAATGTAAGAGTGAAAGACAGATACTATACTAGATTTTTATTTTCAATTTTGGCAAGTGAGGCTGGTCCTTGGAGAAATTGTTTACCTTAAGGAGACGTTTGCATTACCTCTTAACATTACCTGGTAATCTACATTATCTAACAGAAAAATTACCACCTATTAAATTACCAGTAACGTGCATTACTCTGTTTACTATATATAAGTAATCCAAGAAATAATTCAGATTATCATATTTACTTATATAAATGATTACTAAATTATATATCATTTTACCAAAATACCCTTTATAGATATTATTAAGTTAAAAAAATTGTATTATTGGATTGAAATTTATCAACTTAAATTATGAACTCACAAATTAATGTATTTAAGTAATTAATACCCTTCAAATTAAGATAATAATAAAATAATCTTTATAATTAATAATAATAATTTATAAAAATATTAGTCTAATTAATAATACTTATAAATAACAATTAGTGCTAAATTTTAATTCATAATATGATCATAATAATATAATATTATTTAAATATTATTAAATATTATTTATTATGGCCATTAATTTACAATATTATTATTATTATTATTATTATTTGTGTTGTTATTATTATATGATGATTTATTTATTGTGTTATGCTTTATTTATGGAAGATCTAAAAGGACGAATATGGAAACTAATATAAATAAGATTACCACTTGGGTGGTAATCTGTTATTATTATTATTATTATTATTTGTGTTGTTATTATTATATGATGATTTATTTATTGTGTTATGCTTTATTTATGGAAGATCTAAAAGGACGAATATGGAAACTAATATAAATAAGATTACCACTTGGGTGGTAATCTGAATAGACACCCTCCTCTTAGGTAATGTGGATTACCACTTCATAGGCAATCCAAATTACCTACGAATTAAAATAAGTAGACGGGGTAATCTAGTGGGCCCAGATAATTTTAAGTTCAGATTACCAGTAATCTACAAAGAACTTGAACTAGATATTATCGTTTCAAAGAAAAAAGAGTTTCTAGATTTCTGGTAATTGTTCTATCTAAGCAGCTTATTAGAATCTGCAAATTTTCAAAAAAGAAAAGTTTTCTTTTGTTTAGTATGACTTCTAAAATCTACTTTCTCGTCTCGGCTGTTTTTCCTAGGATCTGCATTCAATTTTAAAATTACCATGATTATTTGTTCTTGCTTTATAAAACTATCCTCATATCCAGCTTTTCAAGTATTTATTTATCATTGCAATATCAAATTTGGATTAAAAGCGAACCTGTGGGGACCAACCTATTCCTTTATGATTACATTTTTCTAGGAAGCTTTCTGATTAGAATTTAGTCCTAACTTTTCTTGAGATCCCCAAAGAAAACATCAGATAAACAAATTTGATTGTTTTGACTGTATTGAATTTCAAATTACAATTTCATGTCAAAACTTTACATACAGGTCTCATAATCTGTTCCCGACTCTTCAATTTGTATTTTTTTTAAAGGAATTCTTCTATTTCTGTTCTCCTCCTAGCAATAATCCTGTAGAGCCACAATAGGCTCTAATAACAAACCTGGTATAGATTTGTTGGTCAGAGAGAACAAATTCTTCTGTATGTATTATAGGATTTTGGAACCTAAACTACAAACCCCATCCTTATGATGACATTAGTGTTTTCATGCAAAAGGATAGTGAGCTTGATTGTTGGAGAGGGGCCACCCCTCCCCACTCCTCCTCTGCATAGTAAGGAGAGAGGATGATGAGTCCCACTAGTTTTTTTTTATTTTTTTTATCTTTTAAAGTAAAAGATTAAAATCAGAATTCAATAAATAAAAAAATTCAGGGTAACAGAAAAGGGTAAAAGTCGAAGTGCAGAGAAAATTTAGGGGGTCTTTGACAACTTTTATAACTCAGGATCAGATGTGAAAATACTATACAGTATAAGTAAGAGGAGTTAATAACTTATATATGTTTGAAAAAAAAATGATAACTACTCGGCTTGAGTAGTCATCCAAATATTCTCTCCATATTATTTCAAAGTTGTGAGTATATTCATATGTCATTTTCATTTTTTTATGAAGGCATTTCCTTATGAGTGTTGTAATATAATTACCAAACTTAAAAGGGCTAACAGATCTATTTAGAGGATGTTGTGAAATGTCCAAAGAAAGATGATACGTTCAGTTTGTGGTTGGATATAGTTACCTGGTTATATTCTTCTAGCCAATTCTCCTCATCACATGCTGCTAGCCATTTATTTACTTTGTCCATAATTTCTTTCCTGATCATAGACTCCTCCTTGGCTTTCATAATTTGGGTTTCAATGTTAGCCAAAAGCTCAGAAGGGTCTACAAGTCCTGAGATATAAACATATTAGAGGAAAACAAGGAGTTCAAATGTTTTTGGGAACTTAATAGATGAGATATATGTACATTATACCTACCAGAATCCATCAGAGCACTGGCCTTCTCAGGCGCTGTACTCATGTCAGGTTCAATGTGTGCACTTCTGCATATTTCTTCAAGTTCTGACCTTCTCTTTAAAACAAGTTCTTTCATTCTGCCAGCTTTTAGTTTTGTGAGTCTCTCGACCTCGACTTCTGTCTGCCAATGCAATGATAATAAGATTGGTTGTTCAAGTTACTGATAACACCTATTTTGTTGTAATCATACCTGCTCAATTGTATCAAGTGATAGAAGACCAGAACAAGTAATATCTTGTTCTGAGGAACCAATAAGACTAGTCACTTTTCCGAAACGTGTTCTCTCTTCTTCAGGCGAATCCATCAAATCCCACAGATCCAATAATGATTTTACAGCTTCACGCAACTACATTACCATATAACACAGATACAGAACTGCCAGAAATAAATGGTAACTAAAAAATGATCAAAGATATCAGTTACCCTTTGCATCCTTGTCTTCTTTTCTGTTTTTAGCTTTAGAATGACTTCAGAAAGACCCTCTAGTGTAGTATCACTAATATTTGTCGAATGCTCTGTACCAGTTTCATGTAAACTGGGATGCACTTCATCCACTGTCTTTCCGAAGTCCACTCCGAGCACACCACATAGAGAATGCACCTCGTTTACACACTCGAGAACTTTATGAAGACGGTCAGACTGGAGAAAACAGGACAAGTGGTAAAAGTCATAGAAATGTGGATAAATACAAACATCGACTGCAGTAAAAAAGTTTTATTAAAAGAAAACAGAGATTTGATGTCTAAGGAAATCCTTGTATTGTGATCATATTAGGATCATGCAAGAAATTTGAAATGGATATTGATGAGCTGAATCAAGATTTGTTCCGAATATGCAAAATAGAAACCATAAGTTAAATTTCAGGAACAAAGAACTTTCTGCTTTTAAGAAGAATGAGCACAAAAGAAAATGCTTAAATTGCTCCATTAAAGGTCATTGATTCAAGGCGTGGAAACAACTTTCTTGTGAAAGCATAGAGATCTGCAGACACATGTGCTTACCTTCTGCCATCCGTGGAACACTTAGTACACAAGGTTGTCCTTTTGAATAATTATTGTAAAGAATGAAATGATATGAAAGTTTTTCTTTACATCAAAATACTATGAAAGTTAACAAAGGAAACAAATAACTGCAAAAATAGGAAAGGGAACAGAAGTAAATGTTAGGAACCAATGGAACCTAGTTAGCATCATTAAATAAGTAAATAAGAGAAAAAAGAAACCTTAGCACTGACAGTTATAGATCTCAGAATATATCACTTGGTATTGTGGTGAAGTTGCACAGTAACGGATAACTATTTTCACATCATTTAGAACAGTAAAAAGTTTAACCATGAAAGATAGGAAGATGATGCCTCAAACTAAGCCTAAAACAAAATATGTAAAAGCCTGCATAAAAACAAAATATGCAAAGAAAATAATATCAAGGAACTCCCCATACAAGTATAATGAAGTTGCATTTCAAGACTTGATAATACGCGCACACATAGACAGACACATGCAAACACACACGCGCACACACAAAAGAACCAGCTTACCAGAAAATCAGAACTTTCAGTTGGTTATTTTTATCATCCAAGTTCCCAACCTTCTGAAAGAGATTGGACAGGGCAGATCCAAAAGGTAACTATCAAGCACAAAATTGTGAAGTGTCCCATCGTACAATATTCATTACTCATACTATGAATTCAGACTTGGTTCTTAAAGATTCAAAATCTCTGTCCAAATATCACCTCCAAGCATATTGGACACAAAATGTATATTTCAATTATCATTCAACAAATATATAATTCAATTATCATTCTCTTTTAGGGGAATTTTAAGCAAAAGTCAGCATTGTGGGTATACATGCAAACATTTTTTTAGATAGGTCTACATGTAATGTAAATTTAGCTACATGAAGAAAAAAAAACAATAGGATTTACCAGTGTATAACAGCTTAAAACATTGATTTATTATACCTTCTCCTTCTGGAGGCTGCGGAGCTGTGCCTGATACTCGGTGAGCTTTCTTAGTGATAAATCATGCTCTTCACCATTAATATAATTCCCTAAAGAATCATGTTGGTAACTGCACCCTGTAATGTCTGCATTAATCTTCTCAATTTGAATCCTTATATCAGCAAGTTGCTTGATCCGCTCCTCTTTCTTTACTTTCAGATCTTCCAAAAGAGGAGAAACTGCAGCAAGTTGCTCCTTCAGTGATGCTGATCTGTTATCAATCTGCATATGCAAGACCGAAAATCTGTTAATTGCTATTCGCCAGTAAACTAAAGATCAAACAAACTCACAGTGACATTTATGCTATGTCCAAATTTAATCTAAACGATCCTGAAAAGTAAAAGCACAAAAGTAAACAAACTCTTTGATGTTGACCTCTGAATTGACAGAAAATATACAATTGAATTAAAGAAATGCACAGCAGTAACTGGTATGAGTTGGAATTGAATTAAAGAAAATTCAATTCCATCTAAAGAAATTTCTGACAGCAATCATGTTTATGTAAGAACTTTTTATCATGGAACATATAGAACCAGTAACCCATATACCAGATGAACTCAAGCACAATGGAAAAGAGTTGGTTCCCCTCTTCCATTAAACATCAGAACCAGAAAAACGAACATAGAACTGCAAAAAATGATCATTGATCAAGTGTAATCAAAGAAGAGGGATCTGGTTCCCCATCAGGAAAAAAACTGAAGGAGGATCCAGTTTAAAATTGTAATGGATTCTGAGAATGAACGAGATATGATAATTTGCATATATGGAGATGGTGAGAGGCTGAGAAAGAATAAGAAAGATAAAAGAAATATCAGGAGGGAGCAGGGATCTGCTTCATCTGTCCATTGTGGTAATTCTGGCAGAACACTTTCTACCTTATATTGAATGGTTCGAAACAGAAAGAAAAACTTAGAGTGAAACACCAAATGTATCACAAAGTGCCTGAGTGCCTCTCAAAAAAAATGAATCACAAAGTGGGCAGATTAAATACATGGGGATCATTAAGCCAATGCACCTGATTCATTATCTTTTGGTCACACGACAGGCTATAACTTATAGAAGTTTTAACTTAGTTATAAGAATTTCTTTTTTTTAAAAGCTACAGAAATTTCTATCAATGTCAAACTAAGTAAATTTGCTGTCTTGGCAGAACGCATAATGAAAGAACTACCCGAAAGCCATCTTTCAGAACTTGAAAAATGAGTAAACTTTTGTGTAATGCAAATCTACCGAGCCAGTGTCACACCAGTTCAGTACAAGAAAAGATTATACGACAACATGTCTAACACAAATCCTTGAATCATACATCAAGTTCATACTTGAAAAAGCAATCTGAAATTTTTCATGAGGCATATCAACCCCCAAAATTGATATGTTGACATCTTTGGAGGTCAACACAATGAAGATAACTAGCACAAAGTATTGTTTATTAAAACTTCACGAATAAGTAAATTTCACCATGCAAATTTGAACAGGCGGGATTCACATTCCAATTTTCTTCCATTTAATAGGATCCACGCAACATTAAAGTATTTTGTTGGGATAAGTTGGCATTTTAAGGAAGTAAAATCTTGATAATTTATTGTCATATCTTCCCAAATTAACAGTTGCACGCTGCTAGACATGCTATGCTTCGAAATTACCCGAGATCTCAAAAAGCACAACATCCACCAAGCACAGTTTAATCATGCAAGGGCCCTCTAGATATGCCTCAAATCAATAAAACAACATTTGTTTGACTTTGAAGTGTAGCAAGTAGATGCATACAAGAAAGAAGTGGGACTCAATCACTTGAAAAATAAAACAACAAGGCTAGAGAAATTGCACATTGTTGTAAAACACCAACAGAGAAGAGTCATCAACTCAAGATGTACAGACATAGTTATGCACAGGCTAAACTATTTCTTGTATAGAGAGTGGAGGAAGATACCTTTTTTATCTGCATAGTGTGTTCCCCAAGTGACGCTACAAGGGAAGCAAGCTCTGCTTCCTTGGCAACCAGTGACTGGTGGAGACGCGCCCGACAAGTGTTAGCTTCATCAACCTTTCTCCTGTAAACTTGCATGCATTCTTTTTCCAACTCCAAAAACATGCGGTCTTTGTCTTCTTCATTCTCGCCAATCTCTGTCCATATTAGCTGCTCGTTCCAATTAACAACACAAGTAGATATAATCATATCAGCATCAAACATTTTGGCGGGAAAACCAAATGATTCCATTCTTTCTGACCCAAACATAATTAAACTGATATAGGGTAACGATTTGCTAGACATAATTCATAATTTCCCCAAGTAACGGAGCAACTGGATAAAGGTAAAACCAAAGTTTCCTGAGAACACTTAACATTACACTCAGATGGCGTGATGCAACTAATTTTGAAGCCACAACAACAGATGCAATCTTGGCCTCCACTAGTATACTGTAAGTTAGATAGGAAACAGAATTTCTAAAGGAAAACTACAATTGAGCAACCGGATAAAGGTAAAACCAAAGTTTTCTGAGAACACTTAATATTACACTCAGATGGCGTGATGCAACTAATTTTGAAGCCACAACAACAGATGCAATCAGCAACTTGGCCTCCACTAGTGCACTATAAGATAGATAGGGAATATAATTTCTAAAGGAAACCTACAATTGTCAAAAAAAATTCTTCCGGAGAAGAAAAACAAAAATTTGAAAATAGTGAATCTAAAAAAACAAAACATGTGAAAATTGCAGTGTTGCAGTTTGCACATGACTAGCCACTCACAACAATTTTGCAAAAAAAAAAAAAAAAACCGTT
>LTAE01000190.1:67516-91377 GCA_001647135.1 Pontederia paniculata | reverse complement strand
ATATATATATATATATATATATATATGCACACATTATATTAGTACTATATGAAAATTTCAAATAGGTAAGGTTTGTATAAGCACGTCGCACAATTAATGGTGTTAGATAAACAATTGTGATGCTCGAGCATCAATTGTCTCACATTTGATTCACTTGTCGTTTATTGAAGATTCTTTTTTACTTCGTCATTCATTGTCCTCCAAGGAAGATCGAGATACAAGATAAAACTTATTAATTTCCATCTCTCTCAAATTGGGAAGGGAGAGACGAAGTCAATAAACTCAGATGGAATGGGGTGCTATCAAAAGAGAGAAAGATTGTGAGGGTGCAATTTCTTTCTTTTTATAGAAAGAGAGTACTTAAACCAATTATGGTTTGTTTCCACTTAAATAAAGCTTGATTTTTATATCTGTTGAGAATATATAGGACGAAGGATCGATCAAGAATCA
Organism: Pontederia paniculata; assembly: GCA_001647135.1. Taxonomy (NCBI): domain Eukaryota; kingdom Viridiplantae; phylum Streptophyta; class Magnoliopsida; order Commelinales; family Pontederiaceae; genus Pontederia; species Pontederia paniculata. Next base: position 90,927 of record LTAE01000190.1, on the reverse strand, counting down.
AAATAATGAATAAAAACGAGAAAAAAAGATTGACACACAGATTTTTAACATGGTAAAATCTTCTTGATCAATGTGAACAAAAGGAAAACATCCACGAGCAAAGAAGGCCGCCGCTCAAGAGTTTGAGTATATCATAAAATCCTAACTCATATTTATAAGGGTCCATACTCTTAATTTTTTTTTTCAATTTTGAGTATAGGATATAATATTTCAAGGCACAATAATAATATCTATGCAAAAAAAATTATTGAGAAACTCACATGCAGAAGTCAAGCGTGTGATCTAAGATGAACTAGATTAGTATGGTGCAATATTATTCCTTGGGGAGAGAGAGATAGATAGGAAGTCATTTCATTTATATCCTTTGTGATAAAAAAGAGAGAAAAATAAATAAGTTCTACTCTCTTTTTTTTTTCCTTTTTGACAAAAAAGTGGAGGTTAGATACATGATCAATGATAAGAGACACTTATTTTATAGTACATGCAAAGTATCCATTTTGTAACATATTAAAGTCACCGAAATATAGATATTATCTTATCAATTATTAGATTGCTATTCAGTGATTGACAAAGACTAAGGTCGACATGAAGTATCCAACATCTAATATTCACTGTCTTAGTAAGGGATTAATTGTTGTTAAATTTAACTATCAATATATGTATTAAGTTCAAGTGAAACTAAAATTAGCAATATAAACCCCATAGATTAAACATCTCTAGTACATTAAAGATCAGATTTATGAGCATTTCTTGCAAAGAATCAATAGCATAAATGCTTGTGTGTCCGTCCATCTTTGTTCATTCTGTATTAACATAAAAAAAAAACACCACCTCCCAGGTGGACAATTGGATGAGAGGAGCCACATATCCTCTCGTGCTATAGAAGGAGAAGCACCACCTCCATTCTAAGGAAACCAATCGAGATTGGGAGGAAAAAAAAGAGAGAGAACAACTGAAGAGAAAAAGAAAGAGCAAGAAGAGAGGAAAGAAAAAAAAATGAAACTCGGAAAAAAGACATTAGAATAATGATAGACTAATAAATCGAGATATATGATAGGGATATATATTTATTAGTTATCTAGTTCATTGACATTGTAAATTTATAATTAATATTAATATTGATTTGTTGGACTGATAAAGATTAAAAATAAACACAGCACTACAGATTGCTCGTAGCATCTAAAAACTAGTTGCACCTTTTAATAATTAATAAAAGAATAATATATTATTTCTTATACTTAATTATGATAATTGATAATTATTAGTAATTATACATTGGTTAATTATTAATTGTTAATTTATTAATTATTATTAATTGGCAAATAATTATTGCTAATCACCTTATTGATATTGTTGATAACATAAATTATATATTTTTATAATAATCATGAATTTATTATTAAAATGATATTTATCGAATAATCTCATGAATATATTGTGCCTTCTAGTATTGATTGAACCATTAATTATGTTTTGTAATTGTCTTATGTTTTATTGTATTGACATTTTGATGAATTTTATTAATGGGTGTTGACTTATCTCAATTTTTTTTCGAAAATCATTTATCATATCGTGAGATGCTTATAACGACTCGAACACTCGAGCGAGTGAAATATGTTTATAATATATTTCAAGAGTTCATATAATCACAGTTGGAACATAAGTAATAACAAACTCAAACGCCATAATATATCTTAACAATTATAAATTAAAACTTCACGTATATAATAATAATTAATAAAACAAACACAAGACAAAATATATCAAGTGACAACTTTTTTTTTTTACAATATGATATAATGACCACAACAATACAACATACACTTAAGATATATACATGGTGTATATATATATATCCAAAAACAACTTATCAAAAAATATTGTATAACTAAAAAAATTAAGGGAAGAAGATTGTTAATTAATATTTGTTAATAATGAAATGTTATCAAACAACAAACCAACATTAATATATTAATAATAGTATATAATTCGATCACGTCAACTCACCAAGATGAGCTCTATTAGTTTGATTATCATTCGCTGCATTTGGTGTCAGAACCCAGGTGGAATCTGGACTTGGTTCCATCGGGTTTTATCAATTTGATAAAATCTGAAATGAAATCAGGCCACCAAAACTTGAGATCACGTGACCCAGTTCTGATGGTCTTGGCGATTTCACCAGGTCCAACTTTTATTTTTTTCATTTCTTTTTAGTTGATGTGATAATTTTTTCTAAACTTTATTTTTTTTTCTTGTTATTCTTTCTCCTTTTACTTCTTTTTAATTTATTTTAACTTTACATTTTAATTTAAATTATTAACATTATTAAGAATTGATTTTGTATTAATTAATATTATAATCTAAAATTATTTATACCGTAACTTTCACAAATTATTTTATATATTATCCTTCCTTTTAAATGTATTAAACGTTATTAATTTTATTTTAAAATTTAATGATACTAATATTAACGTATATATACTTGTACTTTTAATTTATTACGGTACATTTATTAAATATAAAATTTAATGATGTATAAAATTACAAGTTAATGATATATACGTTAAAATTATTAGTGTCTATTAAGATCATTAATATTTTTTTAAAAATTATTAACTCATTATCTTCCAATTTAAATTATTAACATTTATTTTAATGTTATATATTAATTTTATTAAGTTAATAATATAATTTTAAATTATTGTATATATTATATATTAAGATTTACTGAAAATATTTTTTTTATGTTTTAAACTAATATTATTTATTTATAATTAATTGATTTATTTAAAAGATAATTCTATATTTTATTAAATTATTAATATTTTTAATAATTATTAATAGCGTATAAAATTATTAATATTTATTAAGATTTCTAATGATTATTAAAATTATTAACGTTTATTAAGATTATTAACATTTATTTTAAATTATTAACTCAATACCTTCTAATTTAAATTATTAATGTTTATTATAAATATTATATTTTAATTTTATACTAAGTTAGTAATTTATTTCTAAAATATTTTAAATGATATATTAATTATTATGATTTTAGAAAATATTTTTATGTCTCAAATTAATAATTTTATTTTTCTTTATAATTAATTTATTGTCTAAAAGATAATTCTATATTTTTAGATTTCATCCAAACATCCCCTAGAACTCTAAGGTTGCGTTTGGATGTGGAACCAGAGGCAGAACCGACTCTGATTCCACCCTGGTTCCACAAGGTTTAGTTTGGCAACTAGAATCAGAGCCAGAACCGAGTGGGTTCTGGCTCTAGTTCCGCCCGGTTCTCCAAACGATGTGACGTTTTGAAGAACCGGGCACATAACCAAATGCTGAAACCTCAGCGTCACGTGACCTGAGGTTCGAGCTTCCGGTTCTGCAACAAAGGCAGCATTAAATGTTGCCTTTCTGGCATCATTTAATGTTGTCCTTTTTTTTTTAAAGTTTGTTTAATTTTTTTTCTGGAAATTCTATTTTTAAATTATATATTTTAATTTTATATTAACTTCATAATACAATATATAATTATTTCATTATATTTTTATTATTATATTAACTTATATTTAATTGTATTATTCACGAAAATATTTTATATTAAATTTCGTAAATTATTTAATTGTATTATTCACAGAAATAATTTTATATTAAATTTCGTAAATTATTTAATTGTATTATTCACGAAAATAATTTTATATTACTAAAAATTATTTTTAAGAAATAATTTATTACCTTATAACTTATTTATATAATATTATATTAATTTAAATGTGATTATATTAAATTTCGTAAATGATTTAATTGTATTATTCACGGAAATAATTTTATATTACTTAAACTTATTTTTTAAGACTTAATTTATTACCATATAACTAATTTATAATACAAATTATTTATTATTATAGTTAATAATTATTTAAACAAAAAAATTATGAAAGTATTATTTTTAGAATAATATTTTGTGACAATAATTTTATAATAATTATTTTTTAATAGTTTTAGCCTATATAATTTATAAAACTTATTTTTATGAAAATATTAATTTTATATTACTTATTATAATTTTTAAATTCAAATCTGACTTATTATTATTAAATATATATTCTATATTTTTGGTTCTCACTTTTTATCCAAACACTCTTAGAAATTATCTATAATCATTACATTTTTAGTTCATCTAAACACAATTAGAATTAATCTATCAAATCAAACTATTCATCGAAATCCGGAGAACCTCCGGTTCAACTTGCCAAACTAGGCCCAAGGCTGCGTTTGAGTTGGAATCCTAAGTTGTTCCTGACGTTTCCAACAGGGCCAACTTTTTTTTTAACTTTATTTCTTTTCTTTTTTATTTCTTTTCTCCTTTTACTTCTTTTTGTTTTACTTTTTAATTTATTTTAGCTTTACGTTTTAATTTAAATTTTTAATATTTAATCTTAAAAAGTAAAAATTTAATTTCATATTAATTAATATTAAAATCTAAAATTACTTGTACCATACTATTAATAAAATATTTTATATATTATCCTTCCTTTTTTATTTATTAAATATTATTAATTTAATTTTAAAAGTTAATGATACTAATATTAACGTATTTATATACTTTTACTTTTAATTTATTATGATATATTTATTAAGTATAAAATTTAATCATGTATAAAATTAAAAGTTATAATATATACGTTATTAACTTTTAAAAGTAATAACATTTAATTTGATTAGTTTGCTATTAATGTATAAAATTATTAATATTTATTCTGATTGTTAACCTTTATTAAAATTATTAATGTTTATTAAGATCGTTAATATTTTTTATAATTATTAACTCAATATCTTCTAATTGAAATAATTAACATTTTTTTAAATATTATATATTAATTTTAGACTAAGTTAATAATATAATTTTAAAATATTTTATAATAATAAGATTTACCGAAAATATTTTTTTATGTCTCAAACTAATATTATTATTTTTATTTTTAATTAATATATTTATCTAAAAGATAATTCTATATTTTTAGGTTCTCATACGGTTCATCCAAACACCACCTAAAACTTAACATCATTAGTTCATCCAAACACAGTTAGAACTAATCTATCAAATCAATCTATTTAGTGGAACCCGGAGAATCACAGGTTCTCTATCCAAACGCAGCCCAAATGATGACAGTTTGAGGAACCAAGTACAGAACCCGAGGGTGGAACCCCGGGTCACGTGACCCGAGTTCCACCGTCGAGTTCCAACATGAGCTGCAACAACAGTGTTTCGCTACTGTTGCAGTTTTTTTTATTTTAAAAACTTTTTTTTCTTTTTTAACTTGAGTTGTAACAACAAGCAGTGTGTTGCAGCTTTTTTATTTAAACATTTTTTATTTCGTTATATTATTTATGACAATTACTTTATATTATTTACATTTATGTTTTAAAAAATATGTTTATTATTTTATGTTTAATTTATAATATAGATCATTTTATTAGTAATTAAAGATTATTTAAACAAATCATTTTTACGAAAATATTATTACTAAAATAATATTTTGTGAGTTTAATTTTATATATATTTTTAAAAGTTTTAACCGATATATTTTATAAAATATATTTTTATGAAAATATTACTTTATGATATTAATTTTATATTACTTGATATAATTTTTAAATTAAAATAAGTTTTATTTTTATTAAAAATATATTTTATATTTTCAGTTTTTATTTTTTATCCAAACGTCCCTAGAACCTATTTGTAATCATTATATTTTTAATTCATCCAAACACTACTAGAATTAATCATCACATCGAAGAACCCGTAGAACTCTCGGTTCTCTATCCAAACGCAGCCTAAGGAAACTACAGTAGAAAAACCTTCTTGCCCTCAAGTTGAACAGTAGAACACTCATATTTTGGCATTTTTTGAGGAATATGGTAGCCCAACAGTCAAGTTACCGACAAGTTTAAACACACATAATGTTGTGCAGTAAAAAAAATTGCTTTAACCCTATCCTACTTGCTATTTGGCTAATTATGTGGAATAGAAGTCATCCATCTTGCTATTCAACAACCAAACAAATACCTAAGTGAATAGTGATTAGGATTAAATTTCAGTGATTCAACTATTAATTAAATGAAACTTTTTAACAAATATAATGCATGAATTAATCGCTGAATAAATATTATTATACACATTTCGAATCAACATAATTACTTTTTTAACCATTTTAAGATTAATTGATTTTATCAATAAAGTAGCAAAAAAGCAATTTTATCGTGTCAATAATTCATTAGTCAAAATAATTTTAAAATCCAAATAATTTATAAATTATAAGCTAATAATAAAATAATAAAATGGTTATATGTTATAAAGAACAATTGCATTACATAATTAAGAATGAAAATTTGCATAATTAAGAATCAACATTAAACCTCCCCGAGTAGGTCATCATATTTTCTGGCAATGTGAAATACTAATTAAATTTGATTAGCACACCTAGTTAATAAGAATGTGTCTTAGGTTAAAAGACCGAAATTTAATAGTCTCGAATTTGAATTTCTAAATAGATCATAAAATAGACATAAGATTTTTCAATAAAAATGTTTCCAAGAAAAGTCAGCCCTGACACCAAATGGTAGATGCTTGTGTCTCATGTTGTTGCCAAAATTTTCGGACTGAAAGAATCTATTGTTGATCATTTAACTCCAAAGAGTTTCATAGATACATTATAAAATTGAATGCATTAGGAAAAGGTATATAAAAAAAAAGAGAGAGTGATAAAATATTGATCAGGATCCTTTTTTTCATGAGCTGGCATCCTCAATCTGGGTGCTCGCTGGCTGGAGGCTGGTTGTGTGGGGGTGTGACATGGTATGGACATCTTGAGGTCTTCAACTGTACAAAAAGAAGGTTGTGTTGTTATGACAAATGTCTTTTAGTCTGTTTTTCAAGATGGAAGATTATGATTCACACTGCAATTATTTCATTAAGATAATTTTGGAAGAAAGTTATTTTCTGATTCAATAAAAAAAACATCAATAAATACAAATCTATTTTCTTTTATATGTCGAATCACAAAAAATGACTAATTCATTATTTATTCAAAAGCAAATATGTAAAATCTATTCGAACCGACGACTTCAAGGAGTGAAACTATTAACTTCAGTCATGATATACACCAGCTAAGTATTTGTGTCAACTAAATTTAATTAATTTTTTATTATTTGAAAAGAGAAAAAAATTCAAAATTTTATACAAATTTATGTACAATAATTTTTTTTTGTCATTTCCATACAAAAAATAGAAAATTACTTTCAACAAAACATAACACCTATAACTATAAAAATAAGAAATGAAGATATGCTAGCTAGCTCACTAACCAAAATAATTTTTTTTTAACTCACCGTCGACATTACATCACAATAATTCGACTTATACTTGTAATTATAGTTAAAAAGCAACTACAAACATGACTAGGAAGAGCTTAATGACTTCCTTAGTGGATGGTTTCGGAGTTGGATTTTATTTTATAATCTACCTTTTTATCAAATTTACTCATCGATATTAGCGAACTGACACTTTTTTTCGGTGTAAACTCTGATATTAAAATGAGTTAAAACCATTGTTCTCGTAATCTGATCGGAGATCGAATCAGACGTCCAACTAGATCGCGATTGGATCGGTTCGATCGCGTTCAATCGGATTGAACCGAATTTTATTAAAATAATATTATTTATAATAATTTATAATATATATAGTACTACTAGTGTTATATAATATATAAAAATATAATAATACATACTAAACATTAGGTATAATAGAAATTAGTCTTTATTGTATGATTATTATTGTTTATTCAAAATGATGATGATTGATATATTATTATTTATTCATTATTTTATAATTTTAATGATGCCATATTAATTTAGTTTATTTGAATCACTTTTAATTTTTATGTATTTCACTTTATTTTATTTTATTATTATTATTATTGTACTAATCATTCATATTAGTTATTTTAATTGAATTTATTATTAATTTATTATTTTTTTATCTTTCATTTATTACTATATCTTTCCTATTTCTAGGTTCCATTTTTTTCTTATTTATTTTCCTTCCACAATTTTCTTATTTTCAATTTTGTGTTTCCTAATAAGTTTCAATTACTTTCCCTTTTAAAAAATTCTTTCCATTTTCACTTGAATTTAATTTTTTTTCCAAACTTACAATCGAACCGATTTTTGACCGGTTCGTCGATTCATCGATTTTTACCGGTTCAATCTGTTTTTTCCCGGTTTGACTTTACCTCCGTTTTTACACTAAAACCGGACCGGATCAGATGCCGGTTCGCGATTGAACCGGTTGACCGTTCGGTCCGGTCCGGTTTTAATAACATTGGTTAAAACTATCATATCAATTATAATTGATATCAATAAGTAGCTCCATCACATTCCAAAGCTGCGAATTTGGCGTTCTTACTAATAAAAGCTGGACATTAATCATAAATGTGAAGTATGCACAAACAATCAATAAGGGGGCAGCTGTTGTTTCTTTAATACTCGCTCGCTCATACATGAATGATCACATGTTCAGGGTTTTTTTCCCCTTATGGAAAGTACACCAGTTAATTTGCAGCTACTGATCAATTTAATTTGTGCAGAGAAGGTAACATGGAATGTGAGCAGTTGAAATCAATCGAACACAAGAAGGTTCATCAGAACGTTGACAGGATTAATAATAAATATATGAAGATTGCAACTGTTAGGCCTGTTTGTTTAGCTGTAATTGTATTTATAGGTAAAGCCAATTGCAGCAAGCACAATATGTTTGGTTAGTTGTAAGTATAACTACTGTAATGTAACTACAATTACTGCATTGGAAACTATGTTGGAAAACCAATTACATGTACATGTATTTACATCAAAAAATAAAAATAAGAAAAGTAAAAATAAAATAAAATAAAAATTCTAATTTATTTGTATTTCACTTAATTATTTATTTATTAATATATAATAATATTTTATTTAGTTAAATATTTATATCATTTTTTTATTTTCAATCAAACGACGTAATTTATTTTCCAGGATTTTATTTACATCCATCCAAATATAGAAAATTCCGGAATGTAAATAGTTGTATTTGAAAATTTTAATATGATTTGTATTTACCGGAGTTACTTTTCCTATGTTTGGATAGATGTAAATGAGATTCTGGAAAATGAATTACGTTGTTCGATTAAAGTTAAAAATTTGATATAAATATTTAATTAAAATAAAATATTATCATATATTAATAAATAAATAGTAATTAAAATATAAGTGAAATTTAAAATTATTATTTAATTTTTTTATTTTTATTTTTCTTATTTTTATTTGTTGATGTAAATGCATTTACAGGTAATTGCATTTCCGACACAATTTCCTATGCAATATATGCAATTACTTCATTTAGTTATATTTACATCAAACCAAACACGAGAATCATATTTACGGTAATTGGAATTCAATTACCGCCAATTACATCAAACCAATTACATAAAACTCTTGGTGGTATGTAAGTATTGTTGATTTGACAGCTTCTTGAGTAAGTTTTGGTTCAATTTCAACTGTTAAATTTGATACCTTTTCAATCACTGTCCTTAAAATTAAAATATTTTTTCAGGATAATTTTCATGCTTAGGGTCTGTTTGAATATTTTGTAATTTTTTTCTCGTTTTGAAAAACTACTAAGACAATTTAAAAAAAAATGTCTTACAATAAATTTTTTTCAACATAAAAAAATTTTAAAATTTCTAAATATATTGTAACTACAAAAGGATAAAAGAGAAAAGAAAGAAAAGAATATTGAGGTAGAAGTAGATAATTATTTTACGATATTTTTTCTATTACGTTATAGTTTCATCCAATAAAAATTGATGCCAAACGCTTATTTATAAAAAAAAATAGTTAACAAAAAATATTATGATGTAATAATTAACTATTTTAAAATTATTGTACATCCTAACATGACCTTAGTCTTTAAGTTTACCAAAAATTTTCATGCTGTCTTTAACTTTATATTTTTTTATATTTTGCATATTTAGTAATTTTCCTGATTCTATTCATTTAAACAATACAAGTCATGTTGGTTTCACGTCATATGAGACCACGAATCATGTATCTAAAATAGACATCGAATAAAAAGATTAAACAGAATGTGAAACTGAGGTGACATATTTATTACAATAATAATGTGAAATATCTATGTGGATCCATTCAATTAGCAAAATAAAGAAAAATATGTTTTATTCGAAAAAGAACAAAATAGCTAAAACATATAAAGTGAGAAGACCAAACGGTGTAAGAAAAAAATTCGAGAACAAAATAATAATATAAGTAAAAGAAATGGAATATCATCAAAAGTTAAGTTTGAAAATATCTAATAATTTAAAAACTTGAAAAAACATTTAAAATCGATTATTGTTTTCTTGATTTGATCAAGGGAATAATGCATATAGTGTGTGGGCTGCGCTGTGTGCACCATTAATGTGCACTACATCACACGGAGCACACAGTGAACAGTACTGCACACGCTCATTAATGTGCACTACATCACACGGAACACATGGTGAACAGTACTGCTCAATGTGTGTGCAGTACACTCGATACACTCTTTGATAAATGAAGTCTAAAAAACTTGCTTCATGAACAGATAAGAGCAAGAATAAGAAACCAGTAACTCGAATCATGTTGAATTTTGTTGTATATCATTTAAACATGTATAGCAAAACAAGGCCGCAGCAATCATCCGCTAAAAATCATCATTGTTGCTGCCTCTGGTCAAATTTCTGTTTGAAACAGGATTGAGATGGACAAGATAGAACTCGACTTTCTCAGCTTATGTTGCTGTCACGTAAGCGGAAAGGAAACAAAAAGATTCAAAGGGAAAAAAAAGAACTCATGGATGTTTTTTTTCCGGAGGGGTCAGAACTCACGAATGTCAAGCATGGTCTTGAGGACCCATGGACGTGAAATTTTCTTCTGTCATCTCTGAGGACTGCAGCTTGTCCTTTAGAGCAAGTGCTGCTGTCCTGTACCATGCCGCTGCAGCCATCGCGCCAGGATCAGGAACCAAAGACAACAATTCGGGAGCAACATAAGAGGAACGTCCAGCCTGCATTTATATTCATTTCTCAAATGACTAAAGCGCACATATGGAGATAACGAAAGTGCAAAATTGAATGCCAAAACTGCAAAAGTGGTACTTTGCTTCATCAGCTCTGTTACACATCAAAAGGGTTCATACTTGAAATGTAACTCTTAAGAACCCATGGATGAGTTCAACATGAATCATAAACAAGGTGAATGTACAATGTCAGTCGGTAACTATACTGAAGCCTGAGACGTGGTACTAGTGTTTCATAAACTTTGAAAATGATATGCAATGGCAAGGGGAAAAGAATTATTACTTGTGCACGCATATCTTTAGTTGACTCAGCCCCAGCTAATGCCGCTTCAGATGAAAGGAGAAAAGCATTTACAGGATCATCTCCAGCTTCCAGCCTCTGTTTTATGACGATGAACAAACACATCCGTAAAGCGATCAACAAGAAAGGAGAATCGGATCATACAATTCTGTTACCTCTCTCAGAACTGTTGAAGCTGGAATAAGCGCATCTAACATAGTTCTATAGCCTGCAACTGCACCACCATACTTGCTCAGAGCAGCAGTTGATGCTTCGAAAGCTGTTGCCCCTGTATCAGTAGGTTCTTTCTTTACTTCAGTCATTACACATGATGGTACTTTAATCATTCACACATTTTAACTAACAGGTTTCCTTACATTCTTTTGAAGTGATAACTCGCTGATCCTTCAGTGTCGCATATGCAGCCTTGCAGAATATTTCGTATCTGTTCAACACCACAAACAATTACAATTCACAAGCGATATTCACTGTCGAGTAAACACTGAGGTTGTTGATGTTTTGTGTGATCCAAGGACATCGGATAAGCTATCAAGGAAAATTTAATATGGAGTCATAATACAGTACAGGATTCCACTGGTCCCACCCATCACGCTCCGAACCGAGGCTGCAATCTCATTCACTGTTTCTGCAGCATCATTTAGAGGATAACTGTAAAGCAAAAAACTCTAACTGAGAAGCTTTTAAGAGAAAATAAACAACATAATAACAATCTAGACATAATCTATAGCCATAATGCTTCTTTCTCTCAAGAAATAGCTATAATGCTCCTTTTTCCAATAACACAATTGTCCTTCTTTCTCTTAAAAAGTTCATACAACTTGAAAAACAATGAGACATCAAATACATGATAAAATAAAGATAGTATCACCAAACACCAAACTTAGCCTCTTAAAGGTGCAATGGGACTAGAAACAGAATATCCTGATGAATATAAAGATGGTAGGATACATATGAGAGCCAAGTGAATAATAGCCTCAATGTAGAAGACGAGCAGCTGGAAACAGAGATGTTTTAGCTTACCTACTTTTGGCGGAGGTTTAATAGGACGAACAAAACAAAAAAGACTTGCTAACTGAAAGATAAGTTGCAGGATCTGTTGCAATACTCTTTCAAAAAAAAAAGAAACGAATTTATGATGGAGATATACTAGATTACTCTACTCCTAAACCCTAATTAAGTTATCTGTTTAATCTATCCACTTCAGAAATATTAGAGAATGATTTTTAATTCATCAAAGTCTATATCCTAATACAACCGTACAGGGGTTTATATACAATTTCAAATACTCTGTTTACCAAATAACTAGGTAAACTAATACAGAGAAAACTAACTAATCAAAAGGCCTAACTGGAAGACTCATAACGAAAGACCGATGACCATAGGGTAGAAGGCCCATGAGCTTGATTGTCCTGCACCAATATGTTGTAATACGTAGCTCGAATTTCTGAAAGGTAGAGGCTAGCATGGTACATTGTAAATTCTAACCTAATTTGTGTGTCCAATACATACAAAAGAGAAGTATTTCCATGAAAAAGACCCACATTTCCATAGCAAAGTACAATAATTTCAGTTGTATACTTATACAAAAGAGAAGTGTTTTCCACAAAAAAGACCCACATCTCCAAAGCAAAGTAAAAAAATTCAGTGATGTACCTAAATCCATAATAGTTTGACCACATTATAGAATTGAATTATTATCGATGCATTATACTAATGCAGTGACTGCTCCAGCTTTGCTAAGAAATAAATAGTGGCTAAAGGAATATACCCCATTTTTAATACAATAATACATACCATTACATAACACAATCGTTGTTTAAGGTTTCCTCAAAAGTAGGGAAAACAATCAGTGTGAAAGATAACCTAATTAAAACTTGTAGCATCAAGCATGAAGGTCGCGTAGAAAGAAACTACAGATAATGGAGAAACATCATGTTTATAAATCTTAGTTACCGTTTCATGTCTTCAAGAACAGCAGTTGCACCTCTATGCATCTAGAAAAAATAAAACAAATATATTGCACACAGTTATAAGAATGCGTATGGTACATGCATCAACAGAAAAGCTGAAGAAGTTAACTTACAGTAGTTCCACAGTCACCATCCCCAACTTTACTATCCCACTCATTTAACTTATCCTTCATATTAATGATTTCATTTGCAGCTGCTTCAATAGTAACCTCAAGAATACTGCCCTGTTGACTTAGCTCACGTGGCTCACTAAGAATATGCTGGAATGGAAGAATAAAAGCTTCTCAACTAACCAAAACAAGAGATATCAAGAGTACAGGGGCATATTGAGTTTTGCAGAAATCAGAAATGAAAGAAATGCCTTAATGCACAATTGAATATATAGATATGCTTTACATTCTCTTTCTCACACACACAGTCTCTCTCTTGATAGTTACATTCCCTTTTTCAAGAGAAAAAAAGTTACATTCTACCTCATCAGTTGACTTTGAAGAAGACTTTGGCAATGGAACAGGAATTTTAGCAGGTGGACGATCTCCTACAGTTTTAGAATGTAAATTATTAGTTACTGACAGAGTTTGTGCTATGATTTAGAGAAAGAACCTAACTATGGCTCTTGCAATTTATTAAAAAAACAGAAAGACATTATTGTTACCATGATTACCCCCAAAAAATGCAGCTGGTGGCACAAGTATAAGCATCAGAAACTCTAAACTTCCAGGTAAAAGAAAATCAAGATAATGATAGAGCCATTTTAACTAGTAAACAAGAAATAGAAGCACAACAACAGGGAACAGGAATTATCAAAATAAATTAGCTTATATTCTCATGGCAAGCCAAAGGAGTACTTATTAAATACCTATGATTGATAAACCATAAGCAGAGGTTCTATAAGCCAAGTTAGTGGCTCAAGCCTCATTCACTAGGCAAATAAGTCCATGTTATTGATACTCATACAATAAACACTCAAACAGTTTGGCAGGCATATTTCTAATTTAATTTATATTTTTATCAGGACATGATGTTGGAAGTGATAAGAATGAATGGAATGCAACTTATCTTCAATGTGCCTAGCAAATACAGAAAAAACTTTCAAGGTTGAATATATATATATATATATATATATATATTATATATATTGAGAATGGAAAAGTTTGATTATATACTGGATGATTACCCTCACAATAGGCATCATTTCCTTGAAACAAATATAGCAAAATTACTAAATCAATCTATCATAAGCTTCACTGGTCCATATTTCTGTCTTTCGTAAGTAGACATACGTAATAGCCCAAAATTCAGAAGTTAATGCCATTTAAGCTGCTTTACAAACAACTTATGAACCCAGACCTAGATCCAGAATGCCAAGTCAATTTACTTGATCAAATAGCTTGCATAATGTCTAGACTGTATGAAAGCATGCAATAATGAAAAGCTACATGAACTATCAGCCAAAATGTCCGCGGCTCTATTAGCCTCCCTACAGATATGTTTTGACGATATTTTATGGAAGGAAGGTCCTCCTCCGAGCCTTCTTGGCATTTTGTATTCGGACTCCTCCATTTAAATTGAATCGTCTCTTTAAAAAAAAAAATCTACATGAACAGGTTTTTGGACTAGGAGAAATTTCCAGGAAGTGTTGATTTTTATTGGGCATAAACAAACATTTGCATATGATATGGACTCATCATGATTCTTCTACATGCTAATAACATAAACCACCTTCAACAGCAACAGGCCACGATGGAGCTAAAGTTGGGGCATCCAGTCTTTGCAGAATTTCTGGATCGGACTTCATTATAGTGATAGAAAATCCTGCAACAAGAAATTTGATTAGCTACTAAGCTGGTTAATAACCATAAAATCATGGGCAATGTTCTTTTTTAGGGGTGAGAGAGAGAGAAAGAGTAAAATGTTCAATAAAGCCTTGTTTTTTCGAAGGAAAATGTTGAGTGAAATTACCTGCCATGTCGAGAGAAGTCATAAATGATCCAGTATAAACTCTGTCAACAGCAAGTCCATATTCCAGCTGTAACTGTGGAACTGCCTTTCCAGCTGCAATCATCAGCTCCATAAGAGGAGTGGCACCCAATCTGTGGTTAAAGAAGATGATATTCACCAACTTCAAAGCTCATATTACCATTTCTTACTGTTCGCAACTGAATGTCACTGATCACAACAAAATAATCCATCCGCAACAATCAGAGATAAAACTTGCAATGAGGTAGGAAAATGAACAATGTAACTCTTTTTGTCTGTGCATTTAGAAGGAGTATGCCTGTTTACCAAAGCCAGCTGTTTAGAGATGGAAATCTGCATGGACTAAAACTTTATGGCCAATGTAAAATCACGACCAGACCTGCAAATCTAATGGTTTGCCTGTCAAGGCTTCTCAACATATATGCAAAAAGTTTACCTTCTTGAGCTTGGTTCAGCTTGAAATAAAGATTGTGGCCATTGTGTATATCATATGACAATACTTACAACAAAAGAGTTGCACAAAACCTTGATCGTGAAGAAGGAATACATTGAATGCCAACTAAAGGTTACCTAGTAATTCATACCCTAGCAAAGGATATTTCAACAGTGTAAGAGTACTTTGTTTTTCTATTTTTCCCTTTGGCCATCTAGGATGCTCTAGGTTTCCACTAGCTTGATTGTTCTGTCAACATGGCATGATCCGTGGAAGGCACTGTGCTAGCTTCCAGACACATATTCATTGCAAGGGGCACTTTATACATTGGATTTAGTACCATTAGACCATCTGTGGAGTTTATCCCCATGTCGGAGATCATCATTGAAAAGTAATGACAGCAAAAAAAAGAGGAACATTCACTGCACAGAAAAGAAGGGAGTTGCCTTGCCATGCTCCACTCAGCAAAGGGATGATACACAGAGGGATTGAGGGTTGGAAAGCACAGTGGGTTGAGTGGATGAGAGATCTACCCATGTGAGTTCTGGTAACCATATATTATTCCTTCTGCTTTTGACCAACAATTCAGACCTGAAATTGGCCGATGATGCAAATTTGGGTACATTCTTGTGTCATTCCCATTTATTGCTAGATGGATATGACGCAACCCCATGTGTAAGTAAATTTCAAATTAATCCATTAAAGTCAAGAAGTTGAATGGTTCTAACCCTTCATCAAGATATTATACAGGCTAGAAAGTTATCCTAGCCCCAACAAAGATATTATTATTTACAAGGCTAGTAAACATAGATTATAGGCTTCCAATTTTCTCAACAAGGGTAGATTCCTAGACATTATAGAGGACTCATATCACATTTTTCTCTTGCTCTGGGAATATTGCATGCTATTTTCCAGCTTGATTGATGTTTTTTTATAAATGCAGAACTATAGTTTTCTTACAGAATAGATGATACGAATAATTAGATTATGAAAGTTATAAAGAGATCAGATTAGTGAATTGGTGTATACCCGTTGATCAAGAGAACCACTCTACTTCCCCTTGTGATTGGAAGGTATTGTGTTTCCTGCAACCAATAGTAGAACAAAATAGTTTCCCCTAAGTAGAAATTTGGAATAACCAATTCCTCCGATGTAAAATACAGGAGAAACTGAAATGACATGGCTACACTAAATACCTCCATTTGTTACACAGGTCACCCATTAAGAAAAACATATATATGAATCGAGCCAGGGTGTGGACAAATATTTTCATTAGTTAGCATAAGACAAGAAGCAAAATGCAGAAAAAAGGGACAAGTAAAGATGTTTAAAGATATCACTAGCTTTATAGTTAGTCCACAGGAATCATACAACTATAAAATTTGTTAAGTGGTTTGGAAATTGCAATCAGTAACATCTTGCCTCAAGTAATAATAAAATATTGTCATTAGGAAATCATCAGGGTTTCACGTAAACTTTAAAATATAGGTTTAACGGCATGGAGATCATTAGGAAACGGAAAGTCTGAGCAGATATGATCTATCATAATGTACAAAGTTCAAACTTTTGGTATATACATGCAAAATTTGTGTCACCTATTCTAATGTCGTTAATTTTTTCATATACATTGTTCATGAAGGTAGCATGGCAGTGGTCCAACTGTCTTAACATTATTCTTGATTAAGAGTGCATCACACATGCACATCCCTTTCTTTTTTTTATGAGTCAAAAGAATGACTAGCGAGGTGATAGTCATCCAACTCTATCAACATGTTTGTGTCACATGCAAGTTCGTGTCATGCTACCTTTATGAATAATGTATACCAAAAACAATAATATTTATAATGCTAAACAATATGGCTTAGTCGTGTCACCTACAAGTTCACTCCCCACTCACTGTAAAGTGCTTTCAAAGATATGCACTCACATCACATGTGACGTACCAATTAATGCATAGCACTGTCTCAATGATGCATAGCAGCAGAGTTGGTACAAGAAATAACTCAAACTCAACATGTATGTTATACTATTCAATTCTCGACGATGAATCGATTTGATAGAGCAGATATTGTTATTCATAAGCAATCATGTTTAAAGTCTTAAAAAATAAATGTAACTGAAAAAGAAGTCTTACAAAAAAAATTCTTCGACTTTAAGAATCTGTTAAGTAATGTTAAAAACAGCTCATAACGTTTTGTTTCACATAGATGAGTATATATAACATATTTAGATAACTTCATTTGCAACTAGTTGAATTATAATGCAGAAGGATAGTTCGAACAATTAAACGAATTTACTATTGCAAAGTGAATCATGAGAAGTGAGAGTGCAGAGACAAAGTCAGAGTCCTACCACTGACAATATCTGCTTGAGAACATGGGACACTACAACATCAACTGGCCGAAGATCCACAACAGCAGCACCAGGCTCCCCGTGCTGCAAGTTAAATCGAAAATGACACATCTTATTTCAAAGAAAAGAAAAGGATGATTGTTTTATATTGCTGAAGAGCGCCTTGATATTCCAGACATAATCAGGTACATAGCAGAACACAATCCTCTTCTTGTTTTCTTTTCTTTAATATTTTGAGCGAGAGAAAGTAAAAGCATTCAAGTCGAGCTACTTACAATTCCAAGACCAAACTCCATCAATCCTGGACCTAAACGATCTGATGTGACCTGACCAGGTAATGTACATACTGATAAGGCAATTCCCATTGTTCCCACCATCTCAGATGCACACTTAGCTTCTGCAGCTACGTCAGCAAGGGATAGACCAGCATCTGCAGCTGCTCCAGCAACCTAAGCATATATATAAGTCACAAAATTACTAGATAAAACAAGTTTTCAGAGTTTCGCTATATTTATATCTAATAAGATAAAATCAATCAGAAGCCCTGAAACTTAATGATGATTCATTCATAGAACTCATATACTTTTCAAAGTTAAAATGTAAGGTTCCAGTAGGAAACCTATTGCCATTTGAATCAATTATCGGTTGTGAAATGTCCTAACATTCTGTATCAGTCTATGACCGAAGAGGATAGATCTCATAGATTGAATAATTGTAAACCAAGGCTAGTTAGTTGAGACAAGAGCAGTCTGAAGATACCTTATGAACAAGGATAGTCCCTGCCAAACCTCTTCTCCCAGCTATGCCCCTAGGTGGTGGAAGAGCACAGTCATCTCCAACAACCACCATCTATGTAAAACAAATACATCAAATTTATAGGTTCCAGACTCCAGGAAACCATCTAATCTTATATAGGGTTTTACCTCTACTTTATATCCCATAGATTTTGCTTGCTCAGCTGCCAAACCAAAATTGAGTCTGTCCCCGGTGTAATTCTGTTCACAAAAAGAAGTACAACTATCAAGTGAATGAAAGTTATTTGTCTGGATGAGAATGCATTAAACATTCAAGATATACCAATTATTGAAGTACTTCTTCAAGTGCAATGTAATATGTAAATTACAGGTGATCAAGACAAAAAGTTCATGTAGTCAAATACTAATGGTCTCAGAACTTCATGGCAAATTGTGAGTCATACCTTGACTATCAGAAGACAGCCCTTAGGACCTGTTACAGCTCTTATACCCTGCAAAAGTACACTAAGTTGATTCAATTGCGCCAAGAAATAAAATGAAAGCACATTATAAGAGATGAAACCATACAGCTAGTATGGAGTCAACAGGTGGCGAGGCAAATACATCCCCACAGATGGCAGCCGTTAACATACCAGCCCCAACAAATCCAGCATGTGCAGGTTCATGCCCACTTCCACCTCCTGCATTCAAAAAACAGTATATTAGCAGTTTTTTTGAGAAGAACAGTATATTAGCAGTTGTGAAATACTCTGTTAGTAGATAGATTAAACGCTTGAATCAAGATCAGCCATTATCCTGTCTGACAACAGATGAAAAACAATTAGTTAAAGTAGATGAACTATGTTTTTTTTTTTTGAGGAGAAAATGAACTATGTTTTTGAAGTGGCTAGTCCTGTATAGTTGCGGGAGTGATCATTAGAAGCACACATCACACCTAAATGTCTCAGGTATCTCATATCTAAAGCATGTGAATTGATCATATCTTTTCCAAATCGCAGACAGTGAAGGGAAAATGCAGAAGACAGAGGATGCTGATAATCATATATGCCTGCATGCATGCTTGTAGATGGTAAAAATGTCAGCATAAGAAAAAACCCCTCACATTTACACTATTAAATGCCCTAAAACCTTCTAATTTACCTATTCTATTAGCGCTCAATAGTCAATACACAAGGTCAAAGTTAGAGTTGAATTTGTTCTCATGTGATTGTGATGCAGTGATTGCTATAGCATTTCTGGGAAGTATAAACTGTAAAAAACAGAAAGGTCTGCAAAAGGAAACCAGAATTACAAGTCATTGCACCTGATATTACCGCAACCTTATCAAATGTGGCACCGGATACATCAGCGCGCAGTACAACTTTAATCTGCAGCATTTAAGCCATAGAGTTTTATAAAGAAGACATACTTATATAGCGAAAAGAATGTCATCAGAATGGAAAAAAAAGTGGGGGAAAGACCTGTGGAAAACCATCGAGGTACTGCAAACCAGGATAAGTTTCAACCAGTCCCTCAATGAACTCCGTCACCACGTCTGCACAACGAACCATCACAGAAATCTGTCACATTTTTTTGTACTGGGAGCAACTCACTGATTCATTACTCAAACAACAAATATATGGATACTATAAAATAATGCACATATTACTCCAACTTTGTTCAGCAAGATACGTCATTTAGGACACTTCCAAAAAATTCTTTTTGGGGGCATTAAAGCATATCACGTATAAGTTTCCCCCCAATTTTGCCGATTCCAACAGCAAAATTAGCTCATAATAGCGCCTGAAAGACGAAGATACCGCGAAGAACAAAGACTACACAGAGATCGCTATTAAAATTTTGGAATAACTTCCAACTACTACACCCACATATTAACAAGAATCACAAAGCAACGGTACAAACGCAAAAAGATATGAAAGAAAACACAACAAAACCCCCCAACGAAAAAAAATCCACAAAAGAGACTGAAAAAAGGAAAAAAAAAACAAAAAAGGAACCTTTGGGATCGTTGATCAACTTCTTCCCCTGAAGCGCCATTCCCGAACTCGATTTCCCCCTCAATCCTAAACCCTAGTTCGAGCAATCGATCGAACGAGACAGCCAAATGAGCTGAGATGAAACCACACGCCAAGTCTTCCTCGTTTCACTACTTATATATTATTATAATATAATAAATAATATATAATAATCAATAAATAATTGTGGTTTTTTAGATTGTGGAAAATTAATTAAGGTGTCTTCCACTTAATATTATCCTTTTTAAATGTTTTAAAATTAAAGTAAAATATTTTTTGTTCTACCTAACTTTTTATCCATTTCATCTCCCCGTTTATTTGCTTTTTAGGATAATTGAAATAAAATAAATTAGATTTTGTTTGGTGCACCTAACTTTTATCCTTAGTTAGTTGGGGAAAGTTATCCGATTTTTATTTTACTTTTAAAATGTTAGAAAATAAATAAAATATTTTTTTATAATATATATATATATATCCAAAAATAAAGCTGCCGGTTGTCCAAAGGAACAGTAGGATCACTGCGAGACCCTTTTGGCGCCGCCCGAGAACGCGTGCCACGTGGTGCAAAATTAGTGGGCAGAACGAGCGATAGCAGTTTGTGTCCGTCGGATTTGGATGAAAGAGACGAACGTTGAGATCTTAAGCCGCGTGACACTGTTAAATTATTCGGCTCCTTATTTCATCTGGGTAGAAATTATTGGGCTCCTTATTTTTCTGGGTAGAAAAATTATTGGGCTTTTTTAAGTAGGGCTGTAACTTGTAAGTAAAGAATAAAAACAATGAAAGTTTATCTGATTAAAAAATATTGATATTTTGAACAGAGTAAAAATTAGAGTGATTTTAGTTAGGGTCCCAAATAAAAAAATAGGAGAGGCACTCATGTTTTTTTTTAAATTATAATTACAATGTCACTCATGTTTTTAGATAATATTTCTGACTTTTTTTCTTGTGCCTTTTATTAGATTGATTAGTAACTATTAATATTGACTTAAACTATTTCACGTAATTTACGGTGACAGTTATTAAGTTAGATTTTATTTTTTTCTATAGTTAGGTTGAGCATGATATCTTTTATAATTAGGCCGGAAAGTTAAATTTTTAATGTTTGTTTGTAAATTGCATAGCAATTATTAATTTTGAACTCTTTTAAATATTTAATATGATATTTTTTTATTTTTTTATTTTAAAAATTTATTATCTTAAATTAGGGTCCAACCGGGAAAAGAATTAATTCTCTAGACTGATTTTTTTTCTCTTTGAATAATATTATGATGGTCTTTTAAACGTGAGAAAATCATTTAAATTTTATAGGTCTATTTTTTAAACACAAAAAGAATTACTCGAGCGAACCAAATTCGCCTCTACTTTTAGACCTTATACTAGTCCACTTTAAGAAAAAAAATTGATCCCATATAAAGTATTAACATTAGATGAAGTCGAAAAAAAATTAAAAGGTTATTTCCTATAATACCTTCTCAATTGCAACTTTTTTTATATTAGACCTTGTAAACATGCAAATTTTATTTTATGAACTTATTATGATTTTCCATGTAAGTCCTCTTTGTTAACAAGAATATTATCTATGGTTACAACAACTCAGAGTCGAGATCATTTACTGCAGATCTGCTAATTACCACATGCACCAGATTTTATGCTTATGTTCATATTTAGTTATTCACAATGTATATATAAATCCATGTAATCCAAGTGAGGAGATATAAGAAAATATGATTTTTCATGGTATCAGAGCTATGGCTACGTCAAGTTCATCAACTACGAATTTTGAAGCCTCGCACCAAACCAACACATCCATCAATCAACCAACAGGATACCCTATCTTGCCATCTTTTTCTCAAGTTCACCATAGCCTAACCTTGAAACTCTCAGCCACTAACTATCTTTTATGGCAAAGTCAAATTTTGCCTCTCCTACGAAGCTTTGATCTTGAAGGTTTCATCCTCGGCACCACCGTATGTCCTTCTACCACTCTCCCTTCATCGGATGTCAACTCTCCTCCAGTGCCCAATCCAGCTTTCCTCGACTGGAAACGCAGAGATCAAATCCTGCTTAGTTGGCTTATAGCCTCCCTCTCTGAAGAAGTTCTACCATATGTCGTTGGATTGACAACATCTCAGACGGTCTAGCACACCCTCAAAGAAGCCTTTGGAGCACCATCACACACGCGCATCCTCTAGTTGACAATGCAACTCCACAACACAAAGAAAGGAGATTCGTCCATCACCACTTTTCTACGTAACACCAAGTTCATTGCAGATGAACTTGCTGCAGCCGGCCACCCCATCTCGACGGCTTCTTTCAACGCCATTGTCTTCAACAACCTTGGCCCTGCTTTCAATGAGATGGTTGCCTCTTTATCTGCCTGCACCACCCCAGTATCCTTCTCGGAGCTGCATAGTCTTCTGCTTAGTCATGAGATCCGGATGGCT
>LTAE01000190.1:49386-65122 GCA_001647135.1 Pontederia paniculata | reverse complement strand
TTACATGAACTCCAAGTTCCTCTCAAGTCACCACCAGTCCTATGGTGTGACAATCTCGGCGCAACATACCTCTCGGCCAATCCTGTCTTTCATGCTCGTACAAAGCATGTTGAGGTAGATTATCATTTTGTTCGAGATGAAGTTGCGCACAAGCGCTTACAAGTTCGGTTTATATCCTCGAAGGACAACGTTGCAGACATCATGACTAAACCACTCAGTGGCTCGCGATTTCCATTTCTTCGTGTCAAGTTGCGCCTCTGCTCTCGCCCGACTTCACTTGCGGGGGGATGTTAACAAGAATATTATCTATGGTTACAACAACTCAGAGTCGAGATCATTTACTGCAGATCTGCTAGTTACCACATGCACCAGATTTTATGCTTATGTTCATATTTAGTTATTCACAATGTATATATAAATCCCTGTAATCCAAGTGAGGAGATATAAGAAAATCTGCTCTTTCACTCTCATCCAAAATTCTATCAACTTATTTTTTTTTAAAAAAATATGTAATAACATTTTTATTTTTACTTTCTTGATACGTACAAGTTTTTAAAATAGAAAAATAATGAAATAAGAGTAAAAGATATATTAAATAATTGCTTTTTAATAATTATGAACTGTCATTGTTGTCTTTTCTTATTTTTAAGTATTATTTTCTTTTGTTAAAGATAAGAGTAAAATTGACAATTTATAATTATTTTAAAAAAATAAGTTATAATATTTTGGATGGAAACGATTTGAACGGAGACATGAAAAACATATAATTGAGGGATGCTATAGAAAATAATTCAATTGAGAATTTAGCCACCTTAACTCGGATTGGGACATCAAGTTTGAACTTTTGTTGGGCTTAATTTTTTTTCTAATATGTGAACCATTTTTATTAAGAATGAAAAGTAATTTTAAAATTAAATAGAGTAAATAATTTTGAAATAATTTATATGATTTTTTTGTTAATAAGATTAATATTTTGGGATCAATATGATTTATTAGGCTACATTTCGTCCAATCCTATATGTGAACCAAAATGAATCATATGAAATCGGCTTTGCTCATCAATCATTGGTTATTACTTAATGTGTATTGGATGATGCATGTAGAAATTGAACTTTGGAACTTGGAAGTGTTCGAGAAAAGAACGAAGATTTAATAACGAATACAAAAAATTAGTAATGTTTCTTTTAAGAAATACTTATATTCTTAAACTTTTTTTTGTTTTTAACTTCAAATGAGTAAATATTGAACATTAATTAGTAAAATTAGTGAGTTGGAGAAATCAATTTCGAAACTACCATATCTTCGATTCTTGTAAACTGAAAATTCGACTTGGTTATAATAGATACCAAGTAGATAATCTCATGAGATAACACAAGAATAAACTGATTATAATATGATTACATGATATCCATAACAACAACCACTTCAGTCCAATTAAAAATCTGCATTAGAATATATGTTGTCATGCCACTGTAATTTTTGGCTTGGAGGAGACAATTTGTCCACTTTGGAACCTCCAACCAGTTTCTGTTTGCAATCATGTGTCAATCATGGCCCTCCGAGTTCCATGAATATCTTGTGTAAGCTTCCATGCAGCACCCACATGAGCCCAAAAAAATGGCAAACGAGAGAAAAAAAAAACAGATTGTGCTGTGCAAGTGACAATAATTACAATTTCACTGAATTTCAGAAGTGTACAGAATGAGAATGCATCAAAAAGTAACCTTTGATAGCTTCTCCTAATGCTTTACAGGATTGGCTGATTATATGCACGAAATCTTATATGTTACTGCTTGATCTTACATTGTTCAATTGTCTATAATCAAAGAAACATCTTGGTCATATCTTCTTGATAAGAGGTGAGTTCTCATTGCATGGGTTCAGATTTCTTGGCACTTCAACCTCAATGTTGAAGACAGCTCGAACAGGACGGTGGTCGGACAGTTTTGATTCACATCGGCCATACTGCTTTTGCTTTATACCCTTGCCGCGCCAGAGAATTCGATCGCACCTGTTGGAACAGCTTTATGAAACTTTGTCAGTGACAATTTACTAGAGTTGTGGACTGTACAGATATTTAAGAGATTGCTGCAGCAGTTAAGCCTCACCATGCCGGGGAACGCCTTTTTTCGCCTTTCTTTCGTTGAGTACAACCGTAGTATTTATCTGAATTTGGATAGTATTTATATGTGGGGGAGAATTTTATCTGGCCTTCATTCCAACCTCCAAAGACTCCACCTGACACCTCCAGCCTCAACTACATTTCAGAGATCCTTGAGACTTCTATACATGAAGGCTAATTAGTGCTTCAGGTTTTGGTATTAGTAATTTTCAATACCTGATCTTTCTCTAACAAAACGTTCCATTTCTTTTGTTCCACCAGCGACCAAGTTGTGGACTCTGGCAAAGAGATTCGGTAGTTCAAATCGCCAAGTAAGATTACGCGACTGCATGGATCAATGAATAGACTAATAAGCATACCCTTCAAGCAGCTTGCAAGATGATGCAAATGCGAGAATTCAGCCAAAATTGCTGAAGTAGAATATATCTTAAACTATAGTGAACAATCAACAATATATCATTCTAATTTTGATGAACATAGATCGGTATTAGTTATTCCCCTTGATACAGTTATGCTGTTAATTAATTATCTTGTGAATTGTTGACTTGCGACATGATTCTATACTTTTGAGAACATCATTAGTTAATCATTCTTTGAACATGTTTTGGTGTCCTATAGCAACTGCTGACTCTTACTTTTGTCAGCTGTCAACTTGTTTTTTCATAAATGATGTCATTGGTCATGTAGTTTTGTTCTGACAATGTCATTGTCAATAAGAGGCAACAAAATAAGCTGCTCGAATTTGAAATCTTAGTCTTGGCTCTCACTTTCATCTGCCTAACATGATATGTACTTGAAACTCTCACTTTCATCTGCCTAACATAATACGTATTTGAACTAACGTATCCTGATACCATAATTGACAACTTGAGGCAAGTTTAAGTTCTTTTGTGGTAAGCAAACTCAATCACATTGGCCATTTAGCTTCTTTAACATGCATGACACTTGCTGAAAAATATATTCAAACATTTTTCGACACAAAATAAAAACATTAACATGACAGAAATAAAATTTGAAATACTCTGAATATTGACTACTCACTCATGATCCAAGATCTTCTTTGGCAATCCAAGAGAGGGACTGCAAGGGAAGCTTGTTCTTGCCAATATATCCATGACATCCGAGTTCCTGTGTATCTCATCCCCTTCTTTACCTCCTGAAGCTAGATGACAAGAGACAAAGCAGAAGCTTGTTTCATGCAGGAAAAATCGAACTGCAACAGAACCCTGCACGCATGAAATGCCGAATTTGTAAGCATGAAGATGATTCCTGTCGTCTCTTAAAAATGTCCAGAAGCATTAATATTCCATGTCCAATAATGAATCACATGACAAACCTTGTTTCCAAGGCAACCCATGATGCCGCAACCGATACATGACACATTAAGATGGCGAATGAACTGCATTATATCACTTCTGACCCACACCGATATCGATATTCCTACCATCTGCTTGCTTATAACGCATTTGAAATCTCTTACGAGTTTATCACCAAGTCTTCCTTCCCTGAATGGATGCACTTTTTGCTTCTCTCCAGCCCTTGGCACTTGTTCAGCTCTTTTATCAGAAAAGGACTTGTTTAGCGTAGCTCTGGCAAGTGAATTCCATTTCATGCATGCTCTAGTATTTTCTGCACCCAAGACACTTTTCGTGTTAAGAGGCACAATTTCTTGGAACCTGTATGAAAAGATAGGCAAGTTCTTAGCTCGTGTTAAAGTCGTTTGCATGATTCGTATTGTCGTACTGCTATTTCGATTATTTTCTGGCTGTTAGAGTTCATCAGATTACCCAAGAATGTAGATGTCATAGGAGTTGTTCTTAACATCTAGCCAATCCTCCAAGTTCAGATCATCCGATGGTTGGAAACCGCCAACATTCCAGGTACTAGCAAAAATCCTGAAACAAGAAATAAGATCGCATGGCAGCTAAATTATGTGCATTTTAAGATTATGATCACTTATAAATCACTGACTATGAAAGATTTCGAAGAACCGATTCGTAGGATGCTCACTTGTATTTGCAGGTGCCTTTTTTATCATTACATAACTTTGGACCAATTAACTCATCCTCCCAATTGTCACATTCATGCAAACTCTTGATGTTTGCAAAGTCCGTTATGAAGGAATCACCACATAAAGGTCTCCGGAGCAGCTTATTAACCAATAACAGAGGCCATTGCACCTAACAACACAGTTGCAACACAAATAATTGTTTGTTACTGCAGAAGAAGCATGAAGAACATGAGGAAACTTATGGCAAGAAAAATAATGAGAGCCACTGATCCTACCTCGCCTGGCATTTTGGCTTTTCAGCATGACAGTAGGTCAGTCTGACATGAATCAAAGATCCAGACCCAGTATAGAGGAAGGTCCTCTGAAAACATATATAAAGGAGAAGAAAACAAACGAAATGGAAGGAGGATCATATGAACATTACTGTACTTGGGCCACGTAAGTATTGCAAGTTTGGAGGAGATGGAAGACAAGGCAGCAAAATGCATCTTGACTTGTGGGCATGACGCATCATGCATGACAAAAACAAACAATTAGTGGGGAACAATTTAAAAAGTCAGATAAGCCACCAGAGAAAGGACAAGTACAGTAGGAAGACGGGACCAGTCTATGTGAACAATAGCTTCCTTAGTTCTTTCTTTAATGTGCATGAGTCTGTTGGTGAGCTTGTGAGCTCAAGCTCAAATGATTGTCTAACACTGCACACAGGTTTGGGACCAAGGGGGAGGCCCCAATTGTATTACAACAATTGTAAAACTCTGTTTAGTAGCCAAGTTGAGTATTCAAATATGTGCCTGGAATATCTCAAATTTCATATCAATTTTAGTCATAATATGATGTGGTTATGGGCGTAGGGTGATGATGAGAAAATGAGTTTGTGAATCTGAATTCTGCTTCTTACTATGCAGTGATTGACTTTGATCCTTTTGTAAAATTTTGATATCAGCAATGAACTAGACTCCTTGGTTCAGATTATCTGAAAAATGAGGCTGTGAGGAAGCCAAGTTTGCACAAACAACACCACAAACAACCATCAGTAACTATCAGTTCCTCTCAATGAAGTTCACATGCTCAAGATCTTTCTAGAATAACATCTATTCATTGTTCGAAACATCTCTTGCGACAGAGAGTGCTAAGCAATCTAGTTAAATGTCTCAAGTTTGAATGTTTCATTTTTCACATTTGTTGATGTCAACTCCTTTATATCATGTTTTCATCACAGATGACATTTCAACTTCAAGACCTATATAAACATCAAAATTTTCCATAGCTTCTTGTTCCTAGCAAAACTCATCTGTGATGGTTCATCTCAAGTCAAACCAATAGTAACTTCCACTACACCACCACCTTGCATTTCTGCTATAGTTCTAACAATAATTTTTTGAGTCAACAAGAAATATCAAATGTCAAGAAGAAGACAGAAAACGAGGTCTAAGCAAATGTGGACAAGTTTATAATTGAAAACATTAAATAAGAGCAAGACATGATCTTAGGATACATCCAAGCTTGTCATACTCTAACAAAAAAAAAATTAATCGGCAAATGTCCTTATTGAATGTTTTTTTTTTGTCTGGCATGTTCCCTGCTGATCTCAAGGTCTCATATTTTCTTTTCCTTGTTGTATTCATAAGTGTGGATTATAGTCATAAGATCTATAGATGCTGTTTTCATGCCCGGTCCAAGCATCTGGTTAATCAATTCCTCATTAATCTTTACGTCATCACCTTCTTCTGAACATAGTCTACATTTTCGGCTTTAAAGGCAGTCTAAAAAGAATGCTTAAAGAATTAGAATTAGCAGATTGCCAACATGTTACTGTTGCATTCTTCTCTTTGGAATACTTTTTTGTGGATATCATTCATTATTCTTTACTGGCCATTAAATTTGAATCATTAGTAGAACACAAAGACTATGTGCATGTTTCCCAACTTTCCTCTACAGTTTTACGCACAAGTTTCTTGTGCTTTTCCAGATGACTGCATACTGTTTTCATAGTACTTCAAACTGCTCAAACTTTCTCATGAATGGATACGAGAAGTTGATGAAAACTTCGGAACAAAACCTTGAACAGTCAATGAATTGAGTAGGAATTTGTGAATTCTTTCTGTTGATTAACAACAGTATAATAACTTGGCGTCTTGCCAGAATTCTTAGTATGCACGAGTTTTTCGTTTATGCCTCATATAATTCTTAACATTTGTCTAGTTCACATTGGGTACCTCAAAAGGATGTTGTGGGACTTCTCTAACCACTTGTTTCCCTTTATTTGATTCAGCATGAAGTTTTTGTCCATTCTTGTATGTCACTTGCAACTTAAGGAGGTTAATTATGACATTGGATATGAAGAATATTGGAATATGCTTTCTAGAGCCCCCACCAATATCTCTGTCTTAATTAACCAGGGAATAATCTAGATACAAGATGTAAACCATGACTCACTAGTTCTAAGTTCATCATCTAGTTGCAAATGATGATTCCAATGATATATTTGATTGGTTATCTCTTCCTCATATGGATTAATTATCCAAGAATTGAGGAGTCTAATGATAGGTTTTCTAATGGAGGGGGATCATAAGAACTAATGATGATCTGAAGGAAAGATCTTGTTCTAGACAGACAAGATAAATGTTTTCACTGAAGCAATCTGTTATATGATGCTAGAAATACAATTAAAATAATCAAGCTTTCAATTTTAAACTTTGAAGTGTGATTTTATTGTTTTCCTTCCTGGCATCAAACAGTAACAATCATCATGCACTTGGAAATTGTTATAGAGGTCGACTAACATAATAATGAAAGTCAACTGCTGTTGGTTGATCAAGTTGCAATTCCTTCTGCACAAGGTTCAAACGAGACAAACTTATTCAAACAAGACAAACTTAAAGGAGCTTTCACTCTTTTATGTTACACTAAAGAGAAAAATGTTCTTGAATACATGCAAAGCACAAAGTCAATATAGACTGCAGAAACAGAAAATGGTCATTCAAATCCTCCACCTTTCAAGAACATTCGGGAATGTAGGTGTTAGCCGCCAAGCGAACGATTAACATGATGCGTTCTTGATAAATTTGCCAATTGAATAGTGATCTTCACTGCAAAAAACTTGTCGAGTCAAATGAATAGTCATCCTTCACAAGCATAGATTGAAACTATCAGTTAGCTATCACAGTTTCAGAACAGGACTGTTGAGAGCTATGTTGGTTCCAATGTCAACCCAGTGCAGGAACAGTAGAAGAACGCACAACAGCAGGATTTGTACCTGACGATGCATATGTAGTAGTAAATTAGTTCACCAGACAGGATACGTAATCTTAGATGAACCCTGCCAAGAATTAGATTATATGTTGCTTGCGGCTGCCTGTCGCTATACACATACAACAAGCAATGCATACACTATAAAAACAACAATTAATTGTCCGGATTATAGTACTCTGCATTTTTGTCTGCTGATTAGATTCTTGCGTCAGGCTTACATTGGAAACCTTTTCAGAGTTCTCGCACACAACAATACCTTATGACTCAGATGAGATGTAATCTAATAATATATAATTTGCCATCTGACTCATGTTAAGTTTTTTAAGGAAGATTCCTAAGATGAAGTCAATATTTTAAGCAAAGGATGGTGTTCATTTACTATTCAGAACAGTCCGTAATCCACTGTCATGGTTTGTGAAGTAATCAGAGATATTTAAGTACAAATTCCTTGCAATGGATTGTTCTCATCAACATTCTACATGAAGTCCTGCAGAAAAAGAAAAGCAGTGAAGCAAAAACAGACTGATTTCTGTCCAGTTAACAGCAAAAACAAAGCAGTTAAGTCCTGCATCTGAATATTGTCAGGGTTGTGAAATCCTTTTATCATGACCACAACGATAATTATTATATAACAATCAGAGGAAGAAGTAGAAAGATCTCAAAACCTCGCTAACATAAAATTATAATACTTTATTTATCCACAGATGAGTACAAAGAATTGTGAAATTTCTTAATAGTGCAAGCTCAAGTGATTAAACTTAAACATGACATAACAGATGTTAGAAACATGGGACATGATACTTTTGAAGTGTGGATGGTACTTTGACAGTAGGGATAAAAGCTCATCGCCAGGAATCCAAAACTGATATTTTCTAGACGATCAGATTCTGGAGCTGAACCAACTAACTATATCTTCCATAATCTCATTCCCCTCAGGTTCAATGAGCAGGTCATGAAGAAGGCCTTCGTACAATTTGATCGATTTATCAGTCCCTACAGCTTCATTGAACAATCTTTGGGAGCCAAAAGGATCGGTCACCGTATCCGCTGTTCCATGCAAAACTAGAAAGGGCATGCTGACTTTGTGCAAGTTCTGCTGCAAGTACGTCGACAAGCGCAAAATCTCACAACCTGTCATAACTCTGATAGACCCAGTGAACACTAATGGATCCGAATATTTCGACTTCAGTGCCTCGATATCGCGAGAAACAAGTGATGCATTATTAGTCGCAGCACCAAACTGGTACTTCGGAGCGATGAGACAGAATATTGGAGCCAGCACCTGCAATTAAAAGAGTACGATAAGAACACTGTTAATGATCATTACTAATAGTATTTGCAAATATAAAAGAAATTAGAAAATTAATATTGATATTGCTATTTTTTTATGTACACATCTCTTCTATGTACATTTACATTAGAACAGAATGTCAAACATTACAAATGAAAGAAAATATCTACTTGTATTTCCCTTCAAAGATTGAAAAGACGCTGTATAATACTTCCAAGTAATCACATTGCAATCATTAAAATTTAACAGGTGCATTTGCTGAGAGAACACAAACTTCAAATCAACAGAGTAATTTGCAAGAAACTTGTTAAACTATTTTCCTTAATGCAGGTTAAGTGACAAAAACCAATTAGAAACCACATGCATTAATACAATACAGGCCAACCTAGAAATAGATTAGTTTGTCAACGAACCTTAATAATGGGATGAGACGGTTGAACGCGTACCGCAGGAGAAGTCAATACAACACCTTCAATATGAGTCTCTATTTTCGGATCGCAAATTGCCTACAAAATTCATCGACATGAAACCATGATTGATTGTGTGCCTCACAAACTTATTGTTGTACTCTCAAGTCTCGTTGGTCTTACCTTTAGAATAATGGCTGCACCTGTTGAGTGTCCAAAGCAAAAGCAAGGCATACCAGGATTCTCTGCACATACCTTCTCAATAAATGCTTTCTGTTCGTATAAAGATTATTAAGACCAACTTCAGTAACATAAGACTATACGAATCAATCATTGTCATATATGTATATACACACACATGTATTAAGGAATAGTTAATGATTACCAAATCATGAACAACATGATCAAGGGATTGAACATAGCCATGCAACCCATCACTTCCACCATGCCCTGCAAAGGCAAAGAAAATAATGAAACTTCGGAAAGGACTATTAAAGGAGCATACATTAGTTTATACTACTGCATTTTGCCTGAAAAAACTGAAGTATCTATATGCAAAGAAGCCAAACAGAACAAACCACCGAAATGTTATTAGAAGTGCAAGACATTTTCCCGAAGTTCGTAAGTATAATAATATGGATTGGTGCACAATTCTAATTTTAATCTTCATAATCCAATATTTTCTTTTTCTTTTCTGGAAAACGTATTTTCATCAGGTTATCTACACATTCATTAGTAAATACAGAAAATACATTGCTCACCCATTACAAAGAAAAGGAAAACTATGTCTAACTAATTATGACCATCATATTGCATATCTTCTTAAAAAAGTAAAATTCTACAAAATTATGGTTATTTATCGCATTGAATCATTAATAAAAAAAGAATCCACCCAGATGTCAGGTATTATCACCACTGAAGGCTGCCTACCAGGTAACAGAGAGTTTAAATTTAACTTAAGGCAACTAGAAGAAAAATGTAAATTATACATAAAAAAATGTTTCACACTTTCATCAAAGCGCAAGAACGTAAACTTAATTGCAAAATTTCAACAACCTGACTTGTCTCAGCCATGATTGCATCAATTTAAGCCAAGTCATGGTATTATTCATTTGAGCCCTGAAATGCTGAATCAGGCCTGAAAATTGATCGTCATACAGATAAACAACATAATTCAACTCCTGAAAACTTGACAAATAAAGAGTGAAAATAGCAAGGTAGAAACCTTCAGTAACAGAAATAGATGGCTATCTAGGTGGGGTATCAGGAGATCCTCCTTCATCACTCACTGCAAACCTACAGTACTTGCTGATCACCATGTTCCTGCAGTCTAATTTTTTTATATGACAAATGTTGCATTCTTCCCTAGATCATGAAAATAAATTACTATTTACTGCCTTCTATCCGAATTTACTTGGTCACTTCCAATTATTGCCTTCCATCTGAACTTACTTGGTCACTTCCAACTCGACACAGCTTCATGAAAGGCTGAACCGATTATGGTCCCAATGTCAAGCATGTTGTTCGATTTCAGTTAACCTTTCCTACAATTTCTTAACAAAATCTAACTTATTTCCAGAGTAATGCAATGATCATACTAGTTCAGAAGATGGGTCAACTATTAAGATTCTAAATGCAACTGTAGTCATGTATTTTAAAGTTAGTATTTATATCACCGTCTTTAATATCTTCCCTCGTCAATCAGAACATAATTCCTTCCACGACATAATTCAATTTGAAAATCTTTTAGGTGCCTTTTGGCAAAGGAATATATGTTATAAGAATATGGAATGTATGTTCTTGAAGAACATGGTATTCTTCATTTGGTATTACTTTCTCTATTTGGTTGAAGAAATGATGTTCAAAAATAAAGAAACTTTTATTCTGCTAATTGTTTGGTTGAAAAGAGAATGAAGACTTTAATATTGGTTGGCAAAAATTGTGCAGAACAACATGTTCCACCAGATGGGAGGAATATGAGTGTTTCCAAATTTTACTCCAACACGAGAACAATGTCCAGTATTCTAATATTTTATTCTGTTACATTTTTGGTACCCGTTTGGCTCTATTCCAAAGAATATAGTTATATTCCTATCTTTATTCCATTACATTCTACCGCCAAACAGCGCCTTAGTATGATTCAACACAGAACGTAGAACTCCAAACTCAAGCAGAGTCGACATACAAATAATCAACAAAATACCAAATAAAAATCTTACCAATCCAGTCCATAGCATACACCTTAAACCCATTGTCGTTAAGCTTCTTAGCAAAATGGTTGTATCTGCCACTGATGAACAAAAGTAGCGAAAGGAAAAAGCAAGATAAATTAGATTGTCGAGTAAAAGAAAGAATCCAGAATCGACAGTGCTCAATAGGGTACCTGTGCTCGTTTAATCCATGCAGGAGAACAATCAGACACCTAGAGTAGGAGATGGTATCAATAGCCAGAACAATACTAATGAATAACTATATATCAAATAATTAGACATAAGCCGTGAAGCCTACAATGAACTTGGCAATATAATCTGTAGCAATGTATCAAAGAATGTTTCTCTTGTAATAATGCTACCTCTACTTTGCGGCAGACTTGTGCCCATTTTAGAAACATGAAAGTCATGTAAATCTTTGATGAAGATAACAACAATCAGTTAATTTCTATCATCGAAAGCATTTTGTTTTGCAGGATCTCTTGGTAAATATGAAATTATGTTATCTCACTCAAACAATTGAAGATGCACCCGAGGGTGCTAAAATCTTAATCCATCATGCTGAATACTCAAGGAGAATATCATTTTAATCAACACCTGTTTCAAAGAGATAATAGTCTTTCCTAAAACAATAGTTTTACCATTTAATTTTGTTATTAATTGTATAGAAAAGCTTAACTTTAACATTTTTATTCCATGGACTAACTAAAGCTTTAACTTGAAATCAAGAAAGTTTATCTAGCAAATTGAATCCAATATAATATTTTAATTAAGTAAAAATAAAACATAGCTAGACCTAGCAAATATAGGAATTAAGCTAATATATACTTGGCTTATTAAGGTTAACATATGGCAGGATACTAATGTCTTATGACGATTAGGGTTTCGGGTTTACAGAATTTTTACCTTGTTCTCACGTTGGCAGGAGGCGCCCACGACTGCGTGAAGAGCTTGTCGCCCCTCGCCGAGCGGAGCATCGCGAATTCCCGCCGCCACCCGCAGCTCCCCTCCTCCAGCACTCGCTGGACGGCCACCGCCCTCCGGGCTGCCACCTCCGGATCCCGCTTCCTCCTCGGGGGCACCATCGCCGCCGGAACCCGCAGCGCCACTCCGCCCTTGCCCCCTTTCCTGTTCCTCCCCGCCGATCCTTCCGCGTTCGCCCCCCGTGAGGGCAGGAGGAAGACGGCGACGAAGAGCGCTGCGGAGCGGAGTATTAGGAGGAGGCGACGGAGGGCGCGAAGGGAGAGGAAGGCACTCAAGCGCCCGCTCGCGCCCGACGTCAGTATCGAGGCCGCCGCCACTGTCGTTGTCTCCGGCGACCGTCGCATCCCGTCGTCCATCTGCGGCAACCAATCCTCCAGAACAAAGATCAAACTTTTTATTTCCCAAAATTCGATCTTTTTTTATCTCCAGAATAAGAATGCAGAGCAACACGTACAATTCAACAAAATTGAATCCTTTTTGTGGGAGAAATCAAGTTTTTTCTTCTGCCCAATAGAACTTATTCAGAAAAAAAATCGTTATTTTTGTCCAAAAATCAATTCTTTTTGCCAGAAGAATCAATTTTTTTCATTAAAATTCGAAACTTTGTTCTCCCAAGTGACTCAATATGTGAACAATTGAACGGTTGAAAAGAACAGTGGGGAAAACAATGGAAAATAGCGGCAAAATTCTCGAAAATTTTCACGAGGTGATAGACGAAGAA
Source organism: Pontederia paniculata (assembly GCA_001647135.1). Lineage (NCBI taxonomy): Eukaryota > Viridiplantae > Streptophyta > Magnoliopsida > Commelinales > Pontederiaceae > Pontederia > Pontederia paniculata. The sequence continues at coordinate 52,121 of LTAE01000190.1, read as the reverse complement.
GAACACACGAAACCATGCACGTAAATATAGAGACTCGGCATACACACGTCAAATTCCAACCGTCCTCATGCTCGGAGGCCATTCAAGCGGGTCCCATGGTTCAGTTCAGTATTTTGCAGGCCAAGCGTCAAAGGGCGTGTCTCTGGGTGCAATGTTGCGTACATTTAGTCATTGCGCAATCTTGCTCGTTCTTTGTTCGGTGCCTTTTGTTCGCTAATCTGAAACTGGAGGTTAGGAACACGACACGTGTCCTGGATGAGAAGATGTGTCGACACGTGTCACTCGTTCCGGCGGGGGAGCGCCGCGTCGTCGGACCACTAGATTGAGCCGGTTCGACAGAACTTCCGGTTTAATCTCTGCTGTCGAGCCCGGTCGAGATCCGAGTCGGGCGCCAGACCAACTCGTTCCTATTTTTTTTCTGTTCTTTTTCTTGAGAACCTTCTGCTTCCTTCTCCGAAGATGAAGTTGTGGAGTGGATTCACTTGTACATCTTTATGACAATGGGGGTGAAGTAAACTTTGACAGTGTTGTTCTTCTGATTGGAGAATAATGGCAGGAACGTAGACTTCATAGAGTTTTTTGTTCAAAGATGTCATTGAGTTCCCTTTTCTGTCATCCAGTATCTGATAAACATTTTTATGCAAATTTTGTTCTCTGGTAGAAGATACAGTCATAAAGAGTTGGTCTAACAATCTATGTATGTACTCATGTGCTCACATGTAGTGATAATTAAACTTATGTCCACAACTTGTCTGGCTCAATTTCAGATTTAAATGTTACCTAATAAGATGTTGTATCACACATAAAGCAATTTCTTGTCTCCGACATCGGACAATGAAAAGAAAATTGCAGACTTCCTTTCTTTCGTCAACCTCTCTCCAAACTTAACTTAGTGTCTGAGGTTTAATTTGGATTTCAGTAATTGAAAGATTAATAATCCCCCTTGAGAAGTTGGCATAATTAACTGCCCTCTAGGACCATTAGCTTTTTTGTACTCCATATGGCTGTTTCATACTTAATTAGCATCATATAAGATGATCAGCTTTCCAATTCTTATCTGAATCCTTTCTACAGTCATCTAATTTGTGTGATCTTTCTGTCTGCAGTAAACTGAGGCCTTGCTTGCATTTTGTGCATAGTTATGCTTATGGGCTAAAATATTAGATTAGATATACAGATTATTAAACGATACTTTATAATTCAAAAGTAGACGATGCCTGAGGATTTTAATACCTCTGTGAGTCCAGTTTTGAATTGTGCAAATTATAATTCTGAAATACTTGGAAAATATTTCCTAAGGTGCATGTCTGAAATGGGCTTAAATTAACATTCAAATATGCACTTAATTTTGCACTGGTGAGGAGTTAATTTTGGCAGATGATCCAATTGGCTCATTTGTGTGAAGCACATAGCGGACTTGTTCTATATTTATTTCTGTAAGTTCTGAATAAGGAATTTTTTTTACTTGGCATGTGCAGATGTTTTTACTTTTTGGTCAGAAGCAGCACGAGCATCGCTTTGCATGGAGCAGATCGGAATCTGGAGATATATCGACATATCCAGGAACTTTATGATAGCAACTAATTGTAACGACTGCTATGCACAGGCTGCAATGCAACCCCCCTTAATTAAGATTCCAACCCACAGCAGCTTCACAGTAATCCACTGGCCACTGTTTTAAGTACGTCCCCGCCACATTCCTATTTTCCAAGAACACTGTTCATGAATACCCACAATATTGATTGCTATGGAATTATATATACCCCATAAATCTACCACCACCTCTTGGTATTGGTGCACATACACAACATTTATGAGTGAGAGAGAGAGAGATGGGTCACGTCAACAATGGACTTCAGCAGAAGAAAACAAAGAGGTAGATGATGGGTGTCATCATGGCTGAATTATGAGGGGGGGAGGAGGACGATGTCAGTAAGAGATCAAATGCTGAACAGCTGCAAACTATACATGCGTGCTGCCATGGCCATGGGAGCTTCTCTGTGTAGTGTTTGGTACCCCCTGCCAGCTTCATTTAAAGCTTCCTATACAGATCCTTTACACAGTGTTGTGTGGCCCGTCGACCGTGACCATTTTATGCATTGCCGCACATGTATTCCAGGCACCAGAGATCATATAATTAAGATTTTGCGTAACGAGATGCACACAGCATATTTTATCTGCTGTTCAGAAACTTTTATTTTCATGATCAGAACAATAAAAAAATTTTGCAGGTAAATGCTCTGGATCTACTGCTATCTGTTGTTCCACATAAATGCGTTGTGCCTGTGTATAGAAAGCATAATTGTTTTATTTATATATAAATGAAATTAATAGGTAGAAATCTTGGTAGCTACTTATTATCTGTTGATGACCAGCTTTCTGTATATGATCAGTACAGTGTTAATCAGAGTTCTGTTCATGGAACGCAGTAAGGCCAGTCTGATTTCCAGCCTGGTTTGCGGATCCGTTTCGATTCTGAATTCACAGCTTATCGTTCGCTGCAGCATTGATTAGCGACAAAGCTTGAACATGCAGCGGAAATTAGGAGTTAAATTTACTGGTGCAGAATTCTTTCAATTTGTTACTAATATTAATGGATCCTTTATGTGTTACAGTACTGTGTGTCCCTAAAGTTATGCGTGCATGCACTCGTTACATGCTTGCACGTACGTAAGATACTTTTTCAGAGAGAGAGAGAGAGAGAGAGAGAGAGAGAGAGAGAGAGAGAGAGAGAG
>LTAE01000190.1:7060-43248 GCA_001647135.1 Pontederia paniculata | reverse complement strand
GATGGTGTCGCCCGCCAGGTACTGCCACCAGTACGCCGGCGGCGCCATCGGGCCGCTGGAGGCCTCGCACAACATGATCATGAGGTCGCGGTTCATGCCGAGGTTCCCGACGAAGCGAACCACGCGCGCGCCGAGGATGCGGTGGACCAGCAGCCTCCACGCCCGCTTCGTGCACGCCGTCGAGCTCCTCGGCGGCCACGAGAGTACGTAACCAACTTATAGTTTCTTAGTCTTAGTTAGTAACTACTTATATAGATTTCTTTCGATATGGGGTTCTTTATATACAACTATGCATCTTTCATGCATGGTTGATCGATCACTGGGAAGTGACATTAACATGTGATGTGTTTAGGAGCCACGCCGAAATCAGTATTGGAGTTGATGGATGTGAAGGATCTCACGTTAGCTCATGTCAAGAGTCACTTGCAGGTTTTTGCTCTTTCTTTCTTGCTCCTCTTCTTCTCTCCATGCATCATCATGTAGTGCAGCAGTATGATTTTAGCTCGATCACCCCTCGAAGAACAAAATGGCCATTGCCAATGGTCGTAATGAAAACAGTAGTGAGCTGAGTAGAATGATTGTGAGCAGGAAGTGGGTCTGCTCTTCCAGGGACAGGAAGCTGTCACACAGACGTAGATAAAAAGCCAAGGGAGGAGGGGGGTTTGAGGCAGGAGAGGGAGGCAAAAAAAAGTAGCCATCATTTCACAATAATGCAAAAAGATCAAGGTCATACACAGACATCCCACACCATGTTCCGAAAGCATCAAGGTCATGCAACCTCGAGGTTGGAGATGGGGAAAGATAAAGAATGGAGAGAAGAAGTGGCAGCACAAGAAGAATGCCTCAGAAAGACCACTGATGACAAGTCTCTGTGTTGTGTGATGTTATCTGAGTTCATCTCTCTCTTGTTTTTTCCTTTCTCTGTCTTTTTTGTAGTAACATCAGTTCACTGACGACCATCCCCTCTCTTTTTTATCGTCTTGTTTCTCTCTCTCTCTCTCTCTCTCTCTCTCTCTCTCTCTCTCTCCCTCCCTCTCTCTCTCTCTCCTCTCTCTCTCTCCTCTCTCTCTCTCTCTCATGGCTTATTAATGATTTCTCTCTCTTTCCTCCCTTCTTCGTCAACAGATGTATAGAACTATTAAGTCCACTGACAAGCCTGCAGCATCCTCAGGTAATTCGCATTGCTTAGCCTTCTGTGCCTCTCTTTTCTTTCATTTTTCCTTTTTACTCTTCAACACTGTAAATATTTACTTTCCACAAAATGTAATGTGATTACAATTATTAATTAACTAGGCCAATCAGATGGGTCATGTGAAGAAGACACGGCACCAGCAGGGTCTAGTGATGCACCACTGCCAGATATCAAAGGCATGGATGGGGAGATCAACCAGGCTTGCTTTCACTCTTCTACTAGATGGAGCAATTCATCAAGGTATATATCCTTCATATATTTTACTAATGCACTCCAGATTTATTAACATGAATATACTTTTCTTCATTTCCCTTTTAGTTTAGTCCATGCAGCTTATGTAACAAGATTGACATCTATCTGCAACTCCACATCCAAGTAGTGTTCATGTCAGCTTTAACTTTTTTTTATCTTCTGTTCTTTAAGATCTCATGGGGAGATTTAAAGTGAAAGTCATGAGTGAAGATTAAAAAAAAGAGTTTATATCATTCACTTGCTTAAAAGGTGGATCAAACACTTTGCTTATCTCAATCACACACCTTTTGCCAGTGTCATTACAGGCAGTAATATCTCTGGTCTCCCCTTACGAGATATGTCTCCAGTGATGTGACTAGAAAGGCATAAGCTTCTGAAACCCTGCAGCACCTAAGCCTTGACTCATTTGCATGGCTTCTCTCTCTCTCTCTCTCTCTCTCTCTCTCTTCCATATTATTGTTGTCATTATTGCTATTATTATTGCATTATTACGGATGACAAGATCATGTTTCATCCTGGAGTTTTGGCTTGTCAGTTTGCATGCTTTAGAGTGCATAGTAGGGCACATATAGGCTCTGATTCCTTGAATGTGTCTTGACCCTCATATATGCATCTGAACATGTGATCTTATATTTCTCACTTTCCAAGCACAGTTTTCATTACTGTTTAGGGTTTGCCTTTCTCTATATTGTCTGACTGGTTTCTGATCACCAGCCTTTTATCTTTCTCTCCTTAGACCCACTGTCTTCGTATAGCATTCTTATCTATTTGGTGCTATGCATGCTTGAAAAAAGAAGAAACAAAAGGAAAGCAAAAAGATGATAATAATTCTACTACATATGCATAGTATCTCAATAATTAACTTGTATTGTGGAAGCCAGCTTGCATTATCAGAGTGGACCAGCTTGAAGTGTTTGATCTCTCCATTTGTACTCCTTCTTCATTGACAATATTTAAGAGAGAATCATAAAGACTTGATATATGCATGACATATTGTCCCAAAGTTCAATAACATTTTCTGTTCTCCTTTTTTCCATAAGATGATATGTTACAGTGATACATCATGTTTTCTTGTTCATATGACATTTTCTAAGTCATGCACATATTATTTTCGTATACATTTATATGATCATTTTGTGCCATCTCATTATCCTTTGTTCTTGCCCTTATCAGGAATATGATATTGAGTATTGGACATTAGTTTTCAGGACTATCTTCTAAACCTTAAGCTTAAAGTACAATGAGCATTAAAGTCTAGTTATAAGGAAAAAAAGGCAAATGTACATATCACTTTCGTGTTTTCCAAATCAAACGATGATCCACTTCATGTATATACTGAATGTTTCGATTAACAAAGTGTGATCCACAGTTCACATAGTTCATGAATCTATAGTCGACTCTACAAACTCATGCACGATTCGTGCATGTACTAATAGTTCAAATGTTAATTAGGTACTTCATTGAATTTACATCTCTCTCTCTCTCTCTCTCTCTCTCTCTCTCTCTCTCTCTCTCAACAGATGGTTTTCTTAGAACTTTCACTTTCTTTTACCTGCATAGATAATATCCTAACTTTGTGTTATAAACACATTTCAGCAGAGGAGGCTGGATACAACAAAGCAACTCAAGTGGTACAAGTGATTTAAGGACAATTTCTCAACGATCTCAAACTGAGGTATGATATGAACTTGTGAAAAGTTATAGACCCAATCAGCCATTTTTTTTGTCTAAAAATTGAGTTCACATGCAAACTTGTTAAACTCTCGAGTTAACCATTAAAATCTTACGAGTTTACGAATTTAGATCAGTAATATGAATCAAATTAATGTAAAATCTTAATAAACTCTAAGATTCTACTCTTGAAATTCATATAATTCTATACAATCTACACGAGTCTAGCACCTTCTCATATTATACAAAATAATTAATTTTAAAGTTTTAATTATTTACAATAATGTTTATGAACAAAAAGAAAATAGTCAATGAACCAAAAATAACAATGCTTATATTTTTTTATTCCTAATAAAAAAAATTATTTGATAATTATAGCGTATTACTTATTCTATAGCCATATTTATTAGGTACATAAACTCTTTGACTTTACGATATACTTTTATGAGGTAAAAAATGATTTTATTTAAACTCTGTAATTCAACAAGCTTGTTCACGTGATAAAATTATTGTTACTGTTTTTGAACTATTGACATCTCACATATTTTCCACCAAGTTAACTTTTAACTCTAAAGTCTAAAGAATCATTTTCCCTAGTTTACTTTTTGTTATAAATACATTTTAATAAAAATAGATAGGAATTTATCAGAAATCATCAATTAAATAACTTAATTTTGGCACATCGACCATTGAATTTATATCCAACAATTGGAATTACATCCATTTAGGAAATAAACCTTTTTTTTTAAAAAATATGTTTTATATTTTATGCATGATGTGGAAAAGTGATATTTATGATTTGGTCATGAAATAGGAAAATGGTTGTGGAGAAAATGCAGCAACAGATCATCAATTGTTGAAGGTCCCAAGCTTGGAGTTCACTTTGGGAAGACCAGATTGGCATGCTTGACATTGTAATCGCACCAAGTAAAAAAAGGAAAAAAAAGTACTAAAAGTTTAGTGATCTTTATATACACAGCTTGTTTCAGCAACCACTAAATTGTTTGATTGGAAGGAGAAGAGATGGTGAAACTTTTAGAAAGCAAAAAGGATGTGAAGCTCAAATCTTGTAGCCATGAAATCATGAGCAACAAATTAATCAATTACCCTTTTAGTACGTTTGAATCCTTCATTTTTTTTTCTTTTCTTTTACCCTTTTGTTCTAACTCCATGGGCATTTTTCTAATTTTTAATTTCTTTCTCATGTAATCGGAGTAGTGTGGTGGAAGCTGGAATTGGAGGTGGCCTAATCAAGCAATTATGGATGCATGCATCCACACAAAAACGAGTGAATTGTTCCCCTTTTAATTTGATTTTTTATATTATTCTCTCCTTAACTACTTTCTTGCTTGTTTGAGAAAGAAACTTTGGCAAAAAAAATGCACATTGCATATGTTCCAATATTCTAGGAAAAAGTCAAAGGAATACTTTAATAGCAATATAAAATTTCTAAAACAAAAGCATTCTCATGACCTAAGGGTCCGTATTACAAGCAACAAAGAATCATAATGTCAGATCAACCAAATCATTATGTAGCTAAAAAGTGTAGAAGGAAAAGGAAACATAAACCAAGAGCTAAGAAAGAAAAGATAATTCCAAATTCAAACCTAAAGACACTATTGTAAGAGGTGTTAATTTTTAACGTTATACATTCTGAATTTAGTAATACTGAACATTAGATGCATCCAAGCAATCCAAAAAAAAGACAAAGAGCAATTTCAGTAGGAAATACTTCAAATAAAAAGTAACCAACCACACATAATATTCTTAGCAAAAAGAAAAAAAAAAGACTAATTAATGAGAACTAAAAGAAGTGAACATAAACGTTGGAATTTAATGTGTAAGGCAAATTTTATTGTGGTGTGTGTATGTGTGTGTTAAAGTAATGTAGAGTCGATGTAATTGAATACTCATATGATGACACATATTAATTTTCTTTTAAACACATTTAAAACTCAAAATGATATGAGAATGTGTCTCAGGGTTATATTTTTTTAGTTGAGAAAGAGAAAACAAAGTCTTTCGCTAATTAAGAAAGTTATTTATTAATGATCCATATCATCAAATTTAATTTTGATGATGCATAATCAATTTATTTTGAAAATAAAATTTTAAATTTAAGTTAATGTTAAATTTTTTTCTCCCAATTTTTTTCTTCCTCATAAATTTATCCATTGTAGATTTAACATCCTACGATTGATAAGATAAGTAACATGATGCTCCTTACTTAATTAGTAAAACTCTTTTGCTAAAGAAAAAAATGAAAGTGCTCCATATTATCTATCTCCTCAACTCTAGCATGTTAAATTTACGATGAATTTAAAATTTTCTTTTCTAAATCATTTCTGTCTTATAAATTTATCTCTCGTAGATTTCATATTTTATTATTGAAAAAGTAAGTAATATGGTACTGGACCCTCATTGAACACATTACGTATGATTAGCAGTCTTCGGCTGAAGCGCGAGTTCAATTATATTTAGGAGTGAAAGTGGTAAGGGACGAGCGAATAATTTTTTATGAATAAAGAAGTCATCTTACATTTTTCAAGTGGTAATTTAGAATAAAAAAAAATATCAATTTTTTTCAGATAATATTTTAACCTTAATTTTTTATCAATTTTATATTTATGATTATAATAAGAGATATTTTAGTTTATAAATTAACATCAATCATATGTTATAATTTTTTAATCTCATTATTTGTTTCATATACAATTTTTATTAGTATTTACTCACATAATTTTTTTATATTTTTTAGTCTTTATATATATTGAAACTATTTAAAATATTATATATATATATATATATATATTTAATTTTAGTTATTTAGATCATCATCATTCATCAGGTTCCTCGGATAGTTTTTAAAGTTTAAAGTCAGTCTAAGTTTTTTTTTTCAGATATGGAAAAGCCTGTCGAGTTTGGTCGATCACATCGGTTGGATAAATTAGGATTGTAAAATTCGGCCTGGTTGGCCGATCACATCGGTTGGATAAGTTACGAAATCCAAATTAAGCTGTGAGTCAACCTAATCCCGAACTTGAATATCAACCACTTTATTAAGTTTAACCGGCCGACCCTACAAGTTTACTCATTTCAGTTGTTGAGTGAAACACCTAAAAAATATAAAAAAATAATTATCTAACCTATAAATTTGTGTATATTGCATTATTTTGCATTATTTTGTGTACAATTATTTTGGATATATAATTATCTAACCTATATAAAATTAAATGTTATTTTATGCACAATATTGTTTTCATGTTTATTTCTAAACAGTATCAAGATCAATGGATGAAAGACTACTTTGTAACATATATTGACATAAACATATTTATATGCAATTTGTTCAAACAATTATCTCATTTATTATTTTACCATTAATATTTTTTTCTCTTATTTATTGTTTAATCTTTTTTTATCTAAAATGTAAATGAAGTAAGAATGACATTGTATCTCAGAACGAGGATATGTAGGGAACATTGTCATATCTGATGTTATATAAAATTCTTGAGTACATATAAATTTGTTTTAAATATTATATATTTTATTTTATAAGGTCCAGGGAATGGATGATGGATCACATCATCTACCTGTTATGGGGTGGGGGAGGCGGTAGCATCTGGATGGATTCTCTAGATTAGTTCTAATTATATTTTGATGAACTAATAATGTTAAATTTTAGAGAGTGTTTGGATGAATCGTTGAGATTAAAAATATAAAATTATTTTTTTGATAAATAAATAAATCATAAATAAAAATAAAATATTAATATGAGACATAAAAAAATATTTTCTAAAATCATAATAAATAATATAATATTTAAAATATTTTATTAACTTAGTATAAATTAAAATATAATATTTAAAATAAACATTAATAATTTAAATTAGAAGGTATTGATTTAATAATTTAAAATAAATGTTAATATTCTTAATAAATGTAATAATTTTATACATTAATAATTAACGTTAAAAAATCTTAATAGTTATTTAATAAAATATAGAATTATCTTTAAGATAAATAAATTAATTATAAATAAAAATAATAATATTAGTTTGTGACATAAAAGAATATTTTCAGTAAATATTAATATATAATATATAAAATATTTTAAAATTATATTATTAACTTAGTATAAAATTATTATATAACATTTAAAATAAATGTTAATAATTTAAATTAGAAGATATTGAGTTAATAATTTTAAAAAATGTTAATGATCTTAATAAACATTAATAATTTTATTAAATATTAACAATATTAATAAATGTTAATAAGTTTATACATTAATAGTAAATTAATAAAGTTAAAGGTTATTAATTCTAAAAATTAATAATGTATATATCATTAACTTGTAAATTTATACATCATTAAATTTTTTAGTTAATAAATTTACCGTAATAAATTAAAAGAAAAGTATATATACGTTAATATTAGTATCATTAACTTTTAAATAAAACTAATAAAATTTAATAAATTAAAAAGGAAGGATAATATATAAAATATTTTGTTAAAGTTTGGTACAAATAATTTTATATTATAATATTAATTAATATAAAATTAAATTTAATATTTTAAGATTAAATGTTAATAATTTAAATTAAAATGTATAGTTAAAATAAATTAAAAAGGAAAAAAGAAGTAAAAGGAGAAAGAATAAAAATAAAGTTAAAAAATGTCATATCAACAAAAAAGAAATGAAAAACTAAAAATAAAAAAGAGAACCTGATGGAATCGTCATATTCAAGCAAGAACTTGAGTCATGTGATCCTAAATTTTGGTGGCCTGGTTCTACCTCGGATTTTGCCAAACGATTCGCGTTTGGCAGAATCCGGTCGAACCAGACTTATATTCGGCAATTTCTACGTCAAAACCAAGCATGATGCTAAACTATCCAAGATTTCCACATGTTGTGAATGAGATAGTTTTTAAATTAAATTTTATTTTAGTAATCCTTATCGATTAACATAAATAAAAATAATAATTGAAGAAAAAAATTACGTTAAAATTTGGATTAAAGTGATTAGGATAATGAAAAAAAACGTATTTAGATGGTAAGCATAATAGTTTACTTATTTGAGAAAGTGAAACTTGAAATAATATTTTTTATCCATCAAATTCTTATTTTTTTAAGTATAAATGCTTTCAATGAAATTTCACGATAAATAAATTGAGAAGGATAAAAACATGTTTTTATTAACAGACTACATAACTAAGATAAAAAAACAATATAAATGTTTATTTAAACTCTGTTAATAATAGTTATATAAGTATTAATGTCGATCATGTCCTATAAAATATATATTTAAATCAAGTTGGAATTTGGATCATATGTAAAAGAGCAATGCTACAACCTTCTAATCATTCTCCTAACAATCATCCTAATCTCTCACAATGGCACACATAATAATTATGACAATTTTTTAGGGTGATTAAAGTATGTGAATATTAGAAAGATTTTTATGAGGATGAATTAGGAGGATATATCTATTTAAAAAGCTGGGATCATATTTTTTCCGATGTTGGCTTTTATTATTTTATAATTTTGGTTGCATGTTCATGATGCCATGCTTAATGTCACTTTAATAAAGTTGAGAACACATATTCGTACCAACATATATGTATAACTCATTTCATTATTCTCTTATCTTAGTTTTCCTATATAAATATGAGAATATGCAAACTCATAATTTATTAGTTAGTTTGAATTTTTGTTCCGTAATTATTTGTTGCGTCATTTCGTATTTACCTTAAGAATTATCTTTTATTTATGGCATGCATCGTTATATAAGGTCATAATATTGCATATCCGTGTATTTATAAAAAAAAGTAATAAAAAATGGAACGTCCGAATTTATCTTAAGATCATTTAGAAGAGATTAATAGAGGTAATATTACAACATAAGATATAATACGAATTATTTCTTTTAGGTAATATAAATATAATACCAATAATTTAAAAATCAGATTTGGATCGGGTTAAAGAAAAATTCCAGCTATTAAAGTTTAGATTCAAATCTCTAACAATTAGATTTTTTTCCGATCGACATATAAATTGGATCGAGAAAGTATCAACTATCAAGGCTTCTGAGTTGATGGGTCGGATCATATTCGGCCCTAAAGTTATGTACAAAATTGTATGGATATTTTTTTCGATTGCCAAAAATTGTATGGATATTGTTGCCAAATGTCATGTCCTTGGTCAATTGGGTCAAAATCTAGTGGTTATATATTCATATATAAACTTTCATTTAAATTAATTTCCCGTCCCCACGAAAGATATTAAAAATATATACCATGAAAGAGAATGAAAAGGGTACAAGTACAAAAATTAGAAAAAAAAAGATTTGACCTAATATGAAAATTAAGATTTTGTTTAACAAAAAAATTCTAGATGATTTTAAATAAAAGAACTTGACACTACATGAAATCCTACGTGTATATATATATAATGCAAATACAAGCTTACAAAAATCTATAAGCTATACATGATGATATTAAAATATGTATCCTAAAAGTTTAGTTAATATTATCATGAATATAAAATAATTAAAATTTTGGGGTTCAAAGAAACAAAAAAAAATTGGTAGAATTTTATAAACCTAATAAGAGTACCCTAAAGCACTAATAATGTTAACTGTTATGTTATGTTTATTTTCTATATTAATTAAATGACCTTTTCACTTTAAAAAATAAATCATAGAAAATATATAAAAAAAGGAAAAAAATGAGCAGTTTCAACGCGCCCACGTTCAATAGATGGATTCACTTGAAATTCGATGTTATTTTATTATTTTAGTATACTTATGTAAGGATAAAAGAATAATCTAATAAATACTATAAATATAAAATAATGAAAAAGTTAACATCATTGATTTATTTAAAAAATGAAGGAGTGAAATATTAAAAAAAGAGGAGCTAAGTAGCTTATATTAACGTTTAAAAAATAGTTCAAATGATAGAAGGTAAGTGAAAAAATAGTATGCAAATATTTCAATTCCCAAAGTACAAGAACATGGATCTGAACATCAGAAGGAGTATATTCCACTCCATAACTCCACATATTCCCGGGAATATACTCTTTTCTCTGTCATCCACCTCCTCCTAATTAATCAACCTACCTCCATGGCTCCATGGCACCCGTCCCCATCCCATTTTACTTTTATCGAACGTATCTTATTTCCTTATTTAGAAAAACAAAACCATAAAAGGGCCACGACATATTTCATCCTCGTACTCAATCTTATTCGTGCAACAATTTTTATTATTCAAATAATAATAATTCAATTATCATGATAAAAAAAAATCTGATTTCTCACATGGAGCGTGCGTGAGGCAACACTGTGCCATAATTTTCTTCATTTTAACAATTAAATAATATAAATGAGATTGTTAACAAATCATCCGAACTATCGAGTATACTGCAGCAATATTATAAATTTTTTAATAAAAAAATATGCAATATGCATGCTCATTTATCTGAACATGTTGTCTATTTAATTCATAAACTATATAAATGATTTAATCATCGCATCAATCAAAAAATTCAAAATAGCAATATGAAATAAAAACATATTATCATATTAATAAAATAAATAAAGGGTCTATGTTATTTAAATTTTATGTACCATATAATAAGTTCTGAGGTCCAGTTCTCATCTCGAGAAATAGAAAAAAAATATGAAGTTTTTTTAGATAATTCTATATTTGTTAGTTTTGGGGTTCTATTAAGTAGTAAAAATTACTATATTTACGGTTATATATGTATATATATATGTTTATATGTTTATATTTGTAGTTTGCGGCATTCTTTGCTTTCGCATACCGAAGAGTTCTATTCGTCTTCTCCTCTCGTTGGATATTCCAATTCCAGTTCCAATTCCCATTCCTATTCCTATTCCTTTCCTGCACCACCACCACCACCTCCAATTTCATCCCTTGCATTCCAAGATACAATTTTTAATCGATCCACCGATCTGAAAAGGATCAATGACGACGTGGACGAAGCGCTCAGCGGTGGCGGCAATGGCGAAGGCGTTCTTCCTGTGGGCAACGACGCTGGCTCTGCTGTTCGTGTCGTGCTCCGGCGAGCTGCAGAGGTTCGAGCACGCCGCCAAGGGCGACGGGTCCCTAGACGTTCTCGTGGTCGGGGACTGGGGGCGGAGGGGCCTCTACAACCAGTCCCTTGTTGCTGCCCAGGTTTCTTTTCTTCCCGCTGTGCTCTGTTTTTCTTCACTGTTCTTTTGTTCATGTTCTTCCTTTTATTCCTTTTAGGGATTTTTTTATTCATAGTTCAGATGTATTGTTCTTCTTGGCTCTGTTGCATGTCGATCTTGTGTGTAATGCAATTTTGAGGTTTGATCAGATTTGGAATGAGTTATTTCCTTTCTCCATTTTCTTTCTCCTTTTTGATAAAATTAATGTTTTGTAAGAGGAACAAATAAATAACCAATTAAATGAATGAATGACTGAAAAAATCAGGCGAGGGATTTTTTGTCTCCAGTTATTACAATTCTATTTTTTGTTTGTTCTTCAATGAGGTATATATCCGAAGTACAACTATGTAACAAATTATTTGCAAATCAGAACAGTGCATGTTTTTGTTTCCTGCTCTGTTGCTTTATCTGGAGCTAATAAAATAAATTAATACGATTACACATTAAATTGGAATGGTATGACAAAGTGAAATATGATGTTGGATTTTTCTTTTCTTTTTATCATGGCACAAATGAGAAAAGTGATAACAAAGATTTCCTTTTGGTACTATAAGAGAGGAGATGAAGACTTAATACAACAAAACATAGAAAATTAGCAATAAGATAACCCCCAAGAAATAGAATCTATGTATTTGGTAAAAGACCTGCTGATAGTTTGGTTCCATTCACAAATAACATCAAGTATCAATGCTTGAGCTGTAAGTATGTTTTTGTAGCATCTTTTCCTTTAAAAAAAAGTATGTTTTTGTACAAAATGCATTTACCAGGTACATGTTAATGGTTGTGACAGGTTCCAATAAATGCGTGTTAAATGCTAGTTAAATTCCATCAATGCAGTTGAAGAGAGACATTTGAATTCATAATTTATAAGTTTGCAAAAGTATTCACAGATAGCAATATGTGAGAAAATCCTTTTATCTTTTAAATTGAAGATGACATATCCATGCCACCTCACAATAAGGCTATGAAGAACAAAAATTCTCAACCTCAAGCATCTTACGCTGTTTCTTCTATGAATACTTTGCCTCGACTTTTGTTATATTTTATAATTAAGTTCGCTAGATGATGCTTATCACATAAAGAACATAATGTAGTTTACATGGAAATAGAATCATGAACTTGGAATTGGAAGGTGTGGTAGGAAAGTGAAGTGGCAATGGAAGTTCCACTAGCAAGAATTGAACTCTGAAATCTTATTCTATGTCCAAGGGTAAATTTGGTTGTTTGAAGGGGAAGTTTGGTTAAAAGCAAGGGTATATGTGGGCCAAAGTAATGATACATGAGGTTGCATGTTGGCTTTTAGAAGAGTTGACCTATTTGGATAGAACCAATTCATGAGTAAAAGTACAAGAAAGGGAAAGTAGATGACGATATGTTTCATAATATGAAACTGACAAGGAATTGATATTGATGTGTGCTTTCTAGTAGTATTACTTTATTGTTCAAGCTAAACTTATGAAATAGTTATGTTTCATTCTAATTCACACCTAGGAGATGTTATAATCATTTAGAGCCTTTGTTCATAGTAACATTTTAAGCTAAATAGACAAAGAGATCTTCTCATTTCATTGATATTAGTAACATAATACATTGATGATTATGTATGCATGCATCAACAAAAAATTATTTCATATGATTCTATCAATAGGTTATGTTGATAGTAGTGGCACATTAGATACACTTACATGTAAGTATCACACTATTGCACTAGTGTAATGGCTTTGTTCTCAATCAGCTGATGGCTAATTACTTGGTGATGATCACCATTCTTGACTACATATAACAAAAAAGTGATAGTCATCAAAATTGAATGCAGATGGGAAAGATTGGAGAGCAGATGAACATTGATTTTGTGATATCCACTGGCGATAATTTCTACGAGGATGGCTTGATTGGGATCAATGATACCATGTTCGAGGAGTCCTTTACAAATGTTTACACAGCAAAGAGCTTGCAAACACAATGGTACACTGGTAAGTAGGTGTTCCAATCAGATAATATGTCACTTTCTTCAACAATATTATGTAAAGTTTCTCAACAAAATAACACAGAGAAAAGATTCTTGCGCTGAAGCTAAATTAATTTGCCTTTGTTCTTGTTTTCTTTCTCTAGTACTGGGGAACCATGATTACAGAGGTGATGCAGTTGCACAGCTGAGCCCTGTGTTCCAAAAGATTGATGGCAGGTGGCTTTGCTTGAGATCCTTCATTGTTAATGCAGGTAGGGAAAATAAAAAAAATCTGATTTGGTATCAGTAGTAATTAACAAAAGTTTTTGAGGTATAAGTCTATATGAAACAATGTTTTTTCTCTTTGGTAGAAATTGTGGACTTCTTCTTTGTGGATACATCCCCATTTGTACTGGAGTATTGGAATGAACCAGGGGAGCATCATTATGATTGGAGGGGTGTACATCCTCACGGAAGTTATATCTCAAATCTTTTGAAGGTAATGCTGATGGATCAGATTGCTTTCTATTCCCATTGACTGTAGAAAGTGGAAAAAAAACTTTAGTATCAACCAAAATTTAAAATCTCTCATCTGAAAAGAAATCATTTTATGTTTTTATAGGATTTGGATTTGGCACTGAAACAATCTGTAGCATCATGGAAGATTGTTGTTGGGCACCACACAATGCGTAGTGTGAGTGAACATGGAGACACTTTGGAGCTTGTTGAATCTCTGCTTCCAATCCTTAAGGTATTTGAATGCTAGGAAACAATGGCATTGCTTAATAGTAATTGTTGCAGATTCTGATGCTCTTAAGTTCTCAGGCTAATGGAGTCAGCATGTACATCAATGGCCATGACCACTGCCTGGAGCACATTAGCAGCAATGACAGGTAACCAAAGGGAAATATAATGCCTTTGTTCAAATGGTTTACGATCATATTTGCACGACACAAATAATTCAAGACACAGCTATCCTGAATTTTTTTTCTTGTATGTTGTTATCAGTCCAATTCAGTACTTCACCAGTGGAGCTGGATCAAAAGCATGGAGAGGCGTGTTCACTCCAAACACAGACAATCTCCAGTTCTTCTACGATGGCCAAGGATTCATGTCCCTGCACTTGACAAGGACAATTGCAGAACTCGTGTTCTACGACGTGTCTGGCACCGTCCTTTACAGATGGAGCATGCCCAAGGATGTGCACCCAGCGATGTAGGAATGCTACAATTAAGCAGCAAAAACAACGAGTATGACATATATTAGAGCCATTTGTTGTATATTAGTTACATATATATATGTCTATTAAGAGTATGTCTCAATGTGCACTGGTGTGGTGGTGCGAAGAACTGAGACTGGATTATATGTACTCTGATAGATGGAAATTAAGGTCACAGTCTATATGGACATGGATGACCATGAAACTTTATATATAATCTCAAATTAGACTTCGAATAAATTACTATACAATGTCTAATACATGGCAATGTATGCATGGAGCCGTGCAGCAGGTGAAATCAAAGTTAGTGAGATAGGGAAATACTGTGACACTCTCAAAGATCAAGCTAAACTACATGAATATTGCCCATTTACTTCTTCTAAACTATTCCAATTTTTATCTTATGGTTTTATGCTAAGTTTTTTTTATTATTCAATTATTTCTAGAAAATGAAATTCGGAAAATACAATTAATTTAAGAAAAACCAAAATAATTAAAAGTTACATTTTTTTACCTGATAAATGTTTTACTTTTTTTAATTTTCAAATGACAATTAGATATTTATAATGTATAGATAAATAGAAGAAAATAAAAAAATGACAGGAGTTAAACTGAATATTGTTTGAATAAATTAATGGTTGATTCGACTTGCCAAAGCATTACTGAAAATGTCTCCTTTAAACCTTAAACTCCTTATCTCGAAAACTAGTAACAAGTTGATATTGAAAATAAGAATATGAATAATTTAGAAAAGAAAAAAATAATCATTTGATACTTTAAAAGCAAGTGCCAAAATAGTTTGTACCACAATTCAAGTTTTGATACTTTAAAAGGCAAGAAAAGAAAGATGGCTAGCAACAAGGCATATCAAGTGGAATTATTATGATACTTGTGCAAATATTATGTTACAAATAATTATTTATTGATTGTTGTTTCAAATGACAAATAATTAAATCTTGTTTAAATAAGATATTGAATTTGATTTTTTTAAAAGTCATTTTAAAAAAAAAATATTGATCGTATTTTAACCTGCAATTTGTAATTTAGAATTATTTAAATTTGTGATAACTCACGTGCATAGCAGCTATATATACCACGCCACAGCTATACATAATTCATTCATGTCCCTCCACTACCTGCTTTCGGACTTCCAAGTTCCAACTCCACAGTCCGCGTCATGGCCGCCTGCAGGGGTGCCAAGCCCGCGGCTCTCGCACTCACCCTCGCGATGCAGGCTCTTCTGGTCACGGCCGCCGCCTCCGCTTGTCTGCCGAGGTTTGAGCACCCTACCAAGTGCGACGGCTCTCTCAGCCTCCTTGTGGTCGGTGACTGGGGAAGGAAGGGGCAATACAACCAGTCGCAGGTCGCTGCTCAGGTAAAGATCATGTTGCATCCGCCCATCTCCTCTTTCTTCTTCTCCTTCTTTTGAAAATTTGCTCTGTTAGTTATTTAGTGATCTTTTGGTTGCAGTAGTTGGCTTAGTTGTACTGTTAACATGACACATGCAGTTGTACATATGTGGTTCTGTGTGTGTATGAGAATGAGAGAGAGAGAGAGAGAGAGAGAGATGCATATAACAAAAATCTAATTCCTTGTGTCTGAATTCCTGCACACATGGTAGTGTATCTCATTTGATCAATGCATATAAGATTAAAAAATAAGGTGACAGCCTTCAAAACTGAATGCAGATGGGAAAGATTGGAGAGCAGATGAACATCGATTTCGTGATTTCCACTGGCGATAATTTCTATGAGGATGGCTTGACTGGGATCAACGATCCCATGTTCGAGGAGTCCTTTACAAATGTGTACACCGCAAAGAGCTTGCAAACACAATGGTACACAGGTAAGTTGGAGTTCCAATCTGCAGTAAAGTTACTCAACAAACTGACAGAAAACATTCTTGCACTGAAGCTAAATTTATTTGTCTTCTTTCTTTCTTTCTTTCTTTCTTTCTTTCTCTAGTTCTGGGAAACCATGATTACAGAGGTGATGCAGTTGCACAGCTGAGCCCTGTGTTCCGAAAGATTGATGGCAGGTGGCTTTGCTTGAGATCCTTCATAGTTAATGCAGGTATGGAAAGGAAAGAAGAATAGTAACTCTTTGATTTGGTATCAGTAGTAGCAGTAATCGAACTGACAAAAGTCTATTTTTTCTTTGTTAGGAATTGTGGACTTCTTCTTTGTGGACACATCCCCATTTGTATTGGAGTATTGGACTGATCCAGGGAAGCACCACTATGATTGGAGGGGTGTATATCATCGCGAAACTTACATGTCGAATCTTTTAATGGTAATGCCAATGGATTGGATTGCACTGGATTCCAGTTGATTGTAGCAAAAGAAAAAAAGAACTTTGGTATCAGCCAAAATTTAGAATTTCTGTTCTGAACAGAAGCCATTTTATGTTTTTATAGGAGTTGGATTTGGCACTTAAGCTATCTGTAGCATCATGGAAGATTGTTGTAGGGCACCACACGATGCGCAGTGTGAGCGAACACGGCGACACTTTGGAGCTTCTCGAATCTCTGCTTCCGATCCTTCAGGTATTTGAATGCTAGGAATCAATTCAATTGCTTGTCATAGTAATTGTTGCAGATTCTGATGCTCCAAAGTTCTCAGGCTAATGGAGTCAGCATGTACATCAATGGCCATGACCACTGCCTCGAGCACATTAGCAGCAATGACAGGTAGACAAAAGGAAATCCAATGGCTTTGTTCAAATGATTTATGATGATTTATACATGATACAAAGAATTCAAGACTGTGAACTTTTTTTTCTTGTGTTGTGATCAGTCCAATTCAGTACTTCACCAGTGGAGCTGGATCAAAAGCATGGAGAGGCGTATTCGCGCCAAATGCAGATGATCTACGATTCTTCTATGACGGCCAGGGATTCATGTCTCTGCACTTGACGATGACACTCGCAGATCTTGTGTTCTACGATGTTTCCGGCTCCGTCCTTTACAGATGGAACATGACCAAGGATGAGCACCCAGCAATGTAGGAAAGTTGCAACTAAGCAGCAAAAGAAACCAAGTGTGGCATTGGCATGTAATAGAGCCATTTGTTATATATTAGTTACTTCAGATCCTGGACAATTCTTCATGCAACACTGCAGTTGCTGCAAGTCAATTACAATTACCAAATCAGAATAAGAAAAAAAATATTTCATATGTCAGCATTGTCATGAAACAGGATACATCGAGAGTCAATACTACGGAATAAATGGTTTTATATCAAATTATACATTTCAAAGAACACAAATCAAAACAATAATGACAATATAACAGTTGCATATTCAAGTTCCATTACACAAGCAGCTGCAGTTCAGACAAACAATATTATTTATCCTTAGTCGGCTAATACTTATGTTCTTGTATCCAATGGTGACAGTCAGCAACAACTTTCAATTAGTGCATATCAATGTCATTATATACTTGAGATTCTAAATAAGGATAAGAATGCTGGACCAATTGCAAATATCGTGGATAATCTGCTTAAACACAAAAATGATCAACCTGAGGGCCGTTTGATAATTGAATAAAAGCTGAAATAGCCCATTATAACAAAACATTTATTTTTATCAAACTTCATTTTCTTAAAATTATATCGAAAAGCACGAAACCACTAATTTAAATCCATTGAACTCTGATTACAATTTCTTTAAATAACATATCTTCCATTTTCTCTTTTTTTTTTATCATATTTTCTTTTTCTAATCATAATTATTATATTTTTTATGTCATTAATTGTCATGACTAGTCATTAGTTATTTATAACTAAAATTTAGTTGTAAAATATTGCACCTCTTTTTGAATGTGTGAAACACCTCTTTATTGATACCGTGTCAAGCATATTTTTAACTATTGAATTTTAAATCTATGATTATAATCTATTAACACAACTATCTATATAAAAGATTGTACTATCCATATATACATGATTTATATATAAAATTTTTAATAATAGATCATAACCGTAGATAAAAGAACTGATGATTAAAAATATGCATGATACTATGTCAATAAAATGTGCATAATTGATACATCCCAAAAGGAACTAAGGAAGAAATTAGAGAGAAGGCGCAAAAAACCAAAGCATCTCGAGGATTTTGTAACAAAACAAAAATGTAATCATGTAACTGAGATGAAAACATACATTTGCACACATGTATTCATGACATATGGCAGGTAAGAAAATGGTTGCAATAGAAACAACCCAAGAAAACAACATATAAAATATAAATGCAAAGTAAGAGAGAAGCTTATCATGGTTCTTGGAGCTGAGGAACTCGAACACCTTTGTTCTTCTTTTGTTGTAAATTCTGTCCAGAAAACTCAGGAAACACCTGCGAGAAGAAGCCTTGAATCAACGACAACTGAAGGCACAAGCAATAGGAAGGAAGAAGCGAGGAAAAGAACACTTATCAATGTGGATTTCCTGAGCATTACGCCTGAAGAACAAAGAAACACAGATCAAACCCTAGATCTGTTGTGGAGTGATCAGGAGGCGAGAGAAAAAACACTCATAAGCTTTTATATTTTCAAAGGGTAGACTCGCCAAAGTGTGTCTCGACGCGCGTGCAAGGCAGGCTGTACAACACAGGCCTAACATTTGGTGCTCTTGTTCTTCCATTCTTTGCATTCTCTGGTTCTTGAGGTGTTTCCATGGCAGAGGGTACACGATGGTCTACGAACGAGGATATTGTAATCAAAATGCAGTCGTTTATGGAACAACGATTGAATTCTTTTTAATGGCAGTTTAACAACATTAAACAAGAAATATGATAATCTTGCCCAATAGATGGATTCTTGATCAGGAGGAGGTAATGCTCCTACTCAACAGGTTTCTACAACCATAATGACTACAATTACTCAGGATACTAGATCTGTGGATACTACTTCTATTCTTAGAAATGTCAAATTAGATATTCCTAAGTTTTTTGGTGAAAATCCTTTGGATTGGATTTTTAAAGCATAACAGTTCTTGGAGTTCTATAATTTAGCTAAGGAAAAAAGAATAAATGGATGTATAAAACAAGCAATTAACCTCTTGGTCTCAGTTTATAAAGGCATTGGAGCTTAGATTTGACCCTTCTGAATTTGAAGATTATCGGGTTCTTTATCAAAGTTAGTTCAGATAGATTCTGTAGCAAGTTATAAAGCTACATTTGAATCTCTTTATAACAGGGTTATGGGTCTCTTAGAATCATTTTTACTATCATATTTTATTTCTGGTTTAAAGTCCCACATTCGGTGAGAGATTTTGGTTTTTCAACCTAAGTCCTTAACGCAAGCTATTGGTTTAGCCAAATTACAAGAAGAAAAGTTTTTGGATACTATGAATGTGAGTAAGCCTATTCAATCTTCTTATAGTGATATTGTTGTTCATAAACCCTTGGCTATGAAACCCTCTTCCTTATATGGTTCTGTTTGTCAATCAGTTTCCTCTAACAACATGATTCATAAGGCAATAGTTTGGACTGCCCCTCTTCCTGTTAAAAGGCTTTCAGCTTCTGAAATTTTGACGAGAAGGGAGAAGGGGTTATATTATAACTGTGATAAGAAGTTCCATAGGGGACATAAATGTAAATATTTTTGTTGGCAGAGGAATAAGATAATTCTGGAACACTGGCAGTGGAGAGTGATCCAGAGTTGGCCAGGTAGTCTCTGGAGATCAATCTCCATGCCTTAGCTAGAGTTCCTAAACCACAAACATTGCGGGTACAAGGGATTATATTGGGTTCTTTAGTTACAATTATGGTAGATAGTCTACTCACAACTTCATACAATAAAGAATTATTTCTCATTTGGGACTTCATGTCATGTCTTCTCCTCACTTTAATGTCATGATTGGCAATGGTGAAAGACTTATATGTGTTGGTGTTTGTTCACAAGTGGAGCTTCCTGTACAAGACATTCCATTTGTTGATGATTTTTATGTTCGACCAATTGTGGGGTCTGATGTGGTATTTGGAATGCAATGTTTGTAGAAATTGGGTTCAGTAACGATGGATAATCCCAATTGTCCACGTCTTTTGTGTGGCAGGGCCAAACAATTTTTCTAACTGGGTGCAATGCTAATGTATCTAAGGAGATTTCTCATCATCAATTGAGGAGGCTAATTGTTCAGAAGGAGGTTATTTCCTATTTTCATTTATCCTGGGAAGAAGATATCCATGCACCTATCCAAGCCATGGATCCTTATATTCATACACTATTAGCAGAATTTAGTAAAGTATTTACAATACCAAATGTTCTGCCTCCTTGCAGGGATGTTCAACATCACATTCATCTCATGCCTGAAAGTCAGCTAGTGAATGTGAAGCTCTATAGATATCCTCATTTTCAGAAATATGAAATTGAGAAACTGGTCAAAGAAATGATTACTCAAGGAGTTATTCGACACAGTTCTAGCCCTTTTTCTTCTCCTAACTTATTGGTGTAAAAAAAGGATGGTACTTGGCGATTCTGTGTGGACTATAGGGCCCTTAATGGGGGTGACTATTAAAGATAAGTTTCCTATCCCTATTATCGATGAATTACTTGATAGGTTGCATGGATTTGTTGTGTTTTCTAAATTAGATCTGAGGGTTGGTTACCATCATATTAGAATGGCTTCAGACGATGTATCTAAAATTGCTTTTAAAACTCATGAGGGTCATTACATATTTTTAGTTATGCCATTTGGTTTAACTAATGCGCCTTTAACTTTTCAGTATGTTATGAATTGACTATTTGCCCCTTATCTCAAAAAAATATGTTTGTTTTGTTTGATGATATTTTGATATATAGTCCAGATATTACTCTTCATCTGAGTCACTTGGCTACAATCCTTAAATGTCTACAAGACAATGAGTTTTACCTTAAGCAAAGCAAATGTTAGTATGCTGAGACTAAAATTGAGTACCTATAACATGTTGTGTCTTTACAAGGAGTGGAACCTGATGAACTAAAGATTATTGCAATCAGAGATTGACATGTGCCTACTAATCTCAAACAACTAAGAGCCTTCTTTGGGTTGGCTGGATATTATAGAAGATTTGTTAAAGGTTATGTTTTCATTGCAGGTCCTTTAACTGATCTTTTGCAAAAGGATTCTTTCAAGTAAAGTGACTCAGCTACCCAAGCTTTTTTGACTCTTAAGAGAGCTTTAATCTCAACTCCCATTCTACAATTACCTGACTTCATAACAAGTTTCATTTTAGAGACTAATGCTTCAGGCTCTGGTATTGGGGTAGTGCTAATTCATGACACTCATCCTATATGCTACTTCAACAAAAAGTTAACCCATAAAATGAAGAAGACTTTTGTCTATGTGAGGGAATTGTTTGCTATTGTGGAACCTGTAAGAAAATGGAGGCAATATATCTTGGGTCATCATTTTGTTATTAAAACTGTTCACAAGAGTTTGAAGGAGATTTTAACTCAGGTGATTCAGACTCCTGAACAGCAAGAATATCTCACTAAGTTGTGTGGCTATGACTATTCTATTGTGTACAAACCATGCATAGATTATAGAATTGTTGATGCTTTATCTTGACAATACATATCTGATAGTCAATTTTGTGATTTATCAATGCTTGTATTTCAGATCATTGATCATATTAAATAGGAATATAGTACTAATGAACAAATTCATTAGTTGTTAACTTGTATAACCCAAGGCCAGTTGGTGCATCCTACGTTGGTGTATAAGGAAGGACTCTTGTTCCATGAAGGCAGGATTTATTTGCCATATGAGGTCAAGATCATTTCTCTCTTGTTACAAGAATTCCATGAAACTCCAGTGGGAGGTCATTTGAGAGTCCTTAAGACATATAAAAGGTTGTCTGTGAATTTTTTTGGAAAGGGATTAACAATAAGTACTTTATAAGAAATTGTGTGATTTGTCAACAAATCAAGTACTGTACTTCTAGTCTTGCAGGTTTACCTTAACATTTGCCCATTCTTGATAGAGTATGGGAAGATATTTGTATGAACTTTGTGACTTCCTTACCTAATTCTGAAGATCACACTGTAATTTTGGTCATTGTGGATAGATTATCTAAATAATGTCCTTTGGGACCCTTGATTACTTACTATACAGCAGCTAAGGTGGCCAAATTATTTGTCGATTTGGTTGTCAAGTCCCATGGTTATCCTAGAACAATTGTTTCAGACAGAGGCTCAATAATTTTAAGTTCCTTCTAAAAGGAACTTTTCAAGCTCAGTGGCACTAAACTCTGTATGAGAACTACTTATCATCCCCAAACAGATGACCAAACTGAGGTACTTAACAGGGTACTATAGCAATATCTTAGGGGATTTGTGATGGAGAAACCTACTACTTGGGTCAAATTTTTGCCTTGGGCAGAATATTCATTTAATACATCACTCAAGCTCTCATACTACTCCTTTTGAAATAATCTATGGCCGACCACCACCCACTATACTAGCTTATGTTCGTTGCCATGCCAATATTGAGGCGGTGGATAGGGAATTGAGAGATGAGATGAAGTCCTAAGGTTGTTAAAGCTACAATTACTATGATCACAACAACATATGAAGTCTTTGGCAGATCAACACATAACTAACAAGGATTTAAAGAAAGTGACTTGGTTTTGATTAGGTTACAACAATACAAACATGGATCTTTGGCTAACAGGAATTCTAATAAATTGACTAACCGATATTTTGGTCCTTTAAAGATCCTTAAAAGGATCGGGACTATGGCTTACGAGTTAAAACTTCCTCATATGTCATGGATTCATTCTGCCTTTCACATTTCTAAGTTGAAGCAAGCACATGGTACAAAGAATTCTTTTGCATCATTGCAAGATTTCTCTGACCTATGGGGTCCTAGGTGTGTGCCTACGGCTATTCTGTCTTCCCAACTCATCAAGAGATGGGGACAATTTATTCGTCAAATCTTGGTTCAATAGGAAGGTTGTGAGATGGAGGACGCTTCCTGGGAGGACTATGATACATTTTTAGTTTCATTTCCTAATTTTGACCTCAAGGATGAGGTCACTTTTCCTATGGCGGGAGTAAATGATACATCCTAGAAGGAACTAAGAAAGAAATCAGAGAGAAGGCACAAAAAATCAAAGCATATGGAGGATTTTGTAACAGAATAAAAATGTAATCATGTATACTGAGATGAAAACATACATTTGTACACATGTACTCATGACATATGACATGCAAGAAATGATTGTAATAGAAACAATCCAAGAAAATAACATATAAATACAAATGCAAAGTAATCGAGAAGCTTATCTCTATAATAGTTCATGTCCAAACTCTTCACTTCTCTTGGTTCTTGGAGCTGAGGAGCTCGGGCACCTTTGTTCTTCTTCTTCCCTTGTTGTAGATCTTGTCCAGAAAACTCAGGAAACACATGCGAGAAGAAGGCTTGAGTCGACAACTGAAGGCACAAGGAACAAGAAGGAAGAAACGGGGAAAAGAACACTTGTATCTGTGGATTTCCTAAGCACTACACCTGAAGAACAAAGAAACACATAGCAAACCCTAGATCTGCTATGGAGTGATCAATGGGTGAGAGAACATGCAATGCAGGTTGTGGAACGCTTGGGCTCTACAGTGTAGGGCCTAACAATAACATACTCATTAATCTCTTCTTCGGCCTTTTTTCTTCGACCCAAATACAAGATAGAATATGAATAAATCTAAATATTAGAAATTCTAGTATTTTATTTTTTTTAAATTTATTCTCTAACCAACATGCCTTAAGTGGATTATAGATAGCGGAACCTCAAATCATATGATCTCATCTTAGCCTCAAATTATCTAATAATATGATGGAAGTATTTAAATCACACAATGGGGCTAAATTCACAAGCAATAGTTGTGAAACTTCTTTTTGTATCAAAAGGCATTGTCCATCAAGTTGGTTGTGCTCCACAACAAAATGAAGTTGGAAAACACAAGAATATGCTTGAAGTTGGTAGAACATTAAAGTTCCTAGCTATAATGCTATAATTTTATATTTTCATACTTTACTTGATTAAAATCTCTTCTAAAATAATTATTATTTTGGTAAGTTTCTTTTAATTTAACTCTCTTTTAAATCCTTATAAAAAATAATTGTATTTTAAAATTATTATCTTGCATAACAAAGGTTATCCTCTTTATTTTGGAAAGTTGTAGTATTCGAGAATAAGACTTTTTCCCTTATATTATGATCAATTTATGTTTTTAGTTTCAGGTACTCAAATATTATTATGTTATATCAAAATTTCATTATAAAATAATTTTATATTATTACAAAGAAAAGAATAATTTATTATACTTTTATCTTCTCAACTTTCTCATCTACTTTGCTCCAAATAGTTATTTTAAGTTAGAATTCTTTAAAGATAATTATACTTTTAAATTTTTTTATCTTATATAACAAATTTTTTATTGCAATATATCTATTAAATTATAAAGGAACATTTTCATTTCTTTTCAAAAATATTGTTTTAGAAAATATGAGCATGACATGTGGCAAAACACCACTTTGCTTTTATTGTAGGTAAAACACCCTTAATATATTTTATAGTGAAACATCTATATTGTAATGCCCCCAAAAGTCATCCTAGCCACGTGGTAAAGATAACTGCTGGAGGGGTTACGCGATACAATGTATTGACTAAGACTTTGACTCTTTGATCAATAGAAATGACATGCCAGCATAACTAACAAATAAAATACAATATAAAGAGGAGAGGTTAGAATGGTTTTATAAGAAAATGTCTAAAGATCTAGTTGATAAGATAAAATATTCATAAGCGGAAGTTTATGGGTTCAAAATAAATATATGTCTCATAATCTCTTATTACAACTACAATTTCTAACAAAAGGTAAACATGTAATTAAAGGAGGTCCCTAGGCCATGTGCAAACTAGTAGCCGAGCATCGTCGTCGTTCACCATTACACCATTCATCATTGATCTGTAGCTATAGGAACCAAATGCAGGGGAGACAATTCTCACGTGAGCTATGAAGCCTAGATGTGTGATAAACAATGTAATAACAATGGAAATGAACTTCATGTTAGAATAAGAGAATATTGGAAGAAATAATCATAATGACATTTGATGGCGATAATCCAACTTTCTAGTAAGATTCATGGAGTTATCATATATTAGTAATCAATACCAACACTTTAATTCATTGTCAAGCTAGATGCAACTTGATGAGATTCAATAGTTCGATATCATTCGATGGTTTTATTAGGTTCAACGATTCAATGTACTTCACTTGTTCAATGCGTTCAGTGATTCAATACAGTACAATGATTCGACGTAACTCATTGGTTCAATGTTTTAATATGGTTCAATGACTTTGCTTACCAAACATTGTTCAAATAAGTGGAAGTTGCCTTTCAACTTCTTTAGTGACTTCAAATAATTAGGAAGAGCTCTTCACTTTTATAGGGTTCATGAGGCAAACAATACAACACAATGCCGATGGTCAGTGGGGGATCAAGCCACGATAGGTACCCTCTTTAGGGAAGGACAATTCACACGCCTTCAGTGAAGTCCTTATCAATGAACAATAGCGATAACGATGGCGCATTGAATATCCCATGGTGACCCTTTATTTTTTGTATTATTTCTTATAACTCTTTTAAACTTTTGAAGTTCGGTGAATTCATAGTAATAAAGGGGCAAAATCTCAGTCATTGATTGATAAGGGTATAGTTTGAACTCAATTTAATGTGGAAAAGATCATATATGGGCATTAACGATCAATCCTTCAACATAATGCATCAAATGACTCAATATGGTCTGGCTATATTGGAGAATACAACCGTATTGTAGTAAGCGAAAGGATTTCGATCCAGACGTATTGTACCATACGATCGAATCGGGTATGCATATTTTTGATGAACTCTTCACGAGAAGATTTGGGTCTGATAGTATTGGAGAATACAACCATATTGGGATGCCGGAATACATTTCAGTCCGGCCATATTGAACAATACGACCATATTGATTCTAGGGCAAATTTTATAGAATTTTGTACAAAAACAATGTACGATGCAAAACTCAGGAAATAAAAATTTATACCTCACTAAACATAATCTACATATTAAAACATGTATTTCATAAATATGAATGCAAACATAAAAACAATCTTTCATATCCTTCGTGAATGAAATTTCACTACATGAACATGTAAAGGTACCAATGTTCATGATCTATCATTTGGTAAACATGCATGATAACGTTTCAGATTTCATATGGACTTGGTGTTTTGATCTCACAGAAAGTCATATCCCTTATTGGTTCCATTTAATACGCCTTTTGATGAGATCGATGAATACACTCCTAATCTCGTTCGATCCTTAGTTTCTTCCTATTCACTGGTCGTACTCTGAGTCTTGATTGTTCTCTACGATACTTGACATTCATAAGAAGAAGAGGAAAAGAACAAGAGGGATATAGATATTCTTACCCAAAAAATGAAAGAGCGAAAACTATCTCCAAAATGGAAGAAGAGGTGGGAGAAGGAAATGGGAGGCGGTTTTTGTGGAAAGGAGAATGAAGGAGAGAGAAAGGGAGGGGAGAATATTAAGGGGAATAATGGCCATAATGGGAAATTAATGGCCATTATTTTCCCTGGTTGTTACATTTCAATTTTTTTTTCAAGCGTTACATTATAAACCCCTTAAAAGAAAATTTGTCATCGAATCTTGCACAAGTTAGGGATTTACTGAATAAGTGTGGGAACTCTTCGCTCATCTCTGACTCTAGTTCCCATGTTGCTTCATTGTCGTTGTGAAATTTCCAAGCTACTCTGACTAATGGTACTTCTTTGTTGTTATGTTTCTGAACTTTGTATTCTAACATCTATGTTGAGCACTCTGCATAAGTCAACTCATCACCCATGTCTGGCTCCTCAATTCTGATAATATTGGCATCATCATGCTGGTACTTTTTGAGCATAGAAACATGCAATACATTGTGCACTCGTCCATAAGATAGATCTAGTGCCAATCTACAAGCTCCTTCTCCAACCAATTCCAAAATTTCAAAAGGTCCTGCATATCAAGGACTGAGCTTTCCCCTCTTGCGGAATCTCATGACCCCTTCATAGGAGGCACTTTTAATAATACTTGATCTCCGGTTTTAAAATCTGTTCTTTTTAGCCTCCATCAACATAACTCTTCTATTTGATTTGGGCCTTCATCCTTCTCTTGATCATCTCAACTTTCTCTGCGTATTCTTTTGCTTGCTTTACAAGTTCATCACTCATGGCTTTTCTTTCTCTTACTTTACACCAATGAGAAGGTGAATGATAAGTCGTCCATACTAGGCCTCGAAAGGTGCCATACCAATACTCGAGTGGAAGCTATTGTTATATGCAAACTCGATCAAAGGTAGGTGACCGTCTCAGCTATCATGTGAGTCTAGTGCATATACTCTCAGCATGTCCTCTGAAATTTGGATGGTTCTTTTTGACTGACCATCAGTTTGAGGGTGAAAGGCTATGCTGTAATTTAGCCTAGTGCCAAATGTTTTTTTTGTAGATTTCTTCAAAATCTTGATGTAAAGCGTGGATCCCTGTTCGACACTATGGAAACTAAATTTCGTGAAGTCAGATAATTTCCTTGACATAAAGGTCCATCAAACTCTTCACAGATTGCTTCCACTTGATGGGAAGAAAATGAGCTATCTTTGTGAGACTATCTACTATCACCCATATGGCATCATGTCACTTTTTGGATCGGGATAGATTGGATACAAATTCCATAGTGATCTTCTCCCATTTCCATTCGAGAATACCTGATGACTTGAGTAAATTATAATGCCTTTGATTTTCAATCTTTACCTATTGACACACCAAACACTTGGAGACATAATCCGTTATTTTTCTCTTCATATTATTCCACCAATAGTTGTGTTGCACATCCTTGTACATCTTAGTACTTCCAAGATGGATAACGAATGTTGATTTGTGACACTCGTCAAGAATTTCTCATTGGAGGGTCACATCACTAGGGACCCATAGGTGATCCCTATTTCTGATTCCTCCATCTACATTCATCTTGAAATCAGTAGGCTCATGTTGACAACTCTTAATCATATGATGAAAATCTTGGTCTACTAATTGTGCAGCGAAGATCTTGTCTATGAGATCCGGTTGAAGCATTAACATCCATAATTCTCCATTGCTTCCATATTTGGGATTCCATCTATTGATTTCTTCTAGTTGCTTCCATATTTGGAATTCGATCTATTGATTTCTTCTAGCATCTCATATTTGCATAGCCTCAGATACATTAAGGAGCTTTCCCATTTCCTGCTCTATGCTTTTGCCACAAAATTTGTTTTTTTCCCATGTGATAATTGATGACAAACTCATATTCACATGCGTCGACTAATATTATGTTCAATTTATATTTTTTAGTTTCATGTACTAAAAATATTATTGTGCTATATAACAAAATTCTATTATAAAATAGTTTTATATTATTACAAAGAAAATACTAATTTATTATACTTTTATCTTCTCTACTTTCTCATCGTTTTGTTCAAAATAGTTTTATTTGAGTTAGAATTCTTTAAAAATAATTATATTTTAAATTTGTTATCTTATGTTATAAATATTATAATATGTTTTATAAATTTAAAAAGGAATATTTTGATTAATTTTTTTCAAATGCGTGCATGACATGTTGCAGAAGACTACTTTGCTTATATAGATAGATATCTAAATAGATAGATAAATATGTTCATTAGTGACCATTCGATATCATGTCCATAATTTGAGATAGCAGAAATACTTCAAAACAGTAAGCATTCTTTTAGCAGAGAAAGTGGAAAAAATAATTTTAAATGGTATGCTTTTTTTATTTCAAAGGAGGCCTATGACAGGTAAAAAAAATAGGAAAACCAAAAAAAGGGGTACAAAACGACTCTGATCATTCCATATCATGTCGGTAACTTAAGATAGGGGAAACATTTTAAAACAGTGACCAACTTTTTAGTGGAGAAAGGTTAACAAAAATAATTTTGAATTATATTTTTAATACATAAATTTTACTGGTGGAATTTGAACTCAAAATACTTGATATTCAAATCGAGGGATGAGCATCACATACTTATTCCGATACTTTTAAAATAGATAATAATGATTACTTATTTTCTCCATAATTTTATCGTATGATAGTTTCAAGTTAATAAATTCCCCAACCAATTTGTTCGCATATTGTAGTAATGACATTAATTCTCTAATTAGTAATTACCATTTCATATCATGTACATAATTTGAGATAGGGGAAACATTTCAAAATAGTAAACATTACATTAAAAATATACTTTCTAGTTAAGTAGAGATCACCATGCTAATTAATTTTAAAATATTAAATCTACGATGAATAAATTTAAAAAAGATAAAAAAATAAGAAAGATAAAATTTAATATTCATTATTAAATTTATCATCATATAGTTAAAATGATAGATAATATGGTGCTCTCTACTTAACTAGGGAGCACCTTTATTCTTTTTCTTTTGAAAATACGTTAATAAGGAAAGCTGAGTGCAAAAAAAGGTAAACCGAATAAATAATAGTTTAGTAAGTGGCGAAAATCAAGTAATGGAAAAATGGGAAGAAAGTAGAAAAACAAAATAAAAACTATATGGGAAATGAATGGAGAAAGGAAATATTAATTGGGAAGAGAAAAATATTTGATGGAATGTCACAAAGAGAAAGACAGATTATTTCTTTAAGTGGCATGAAAACACATTACATTTATGTGGACAGAGAGGAGACGGTGATGTCTGCTATTGACATATTCAGCACCTCATGCAACTGACTGCCGCCAAATCAGCTCCACTCTCCTTCGTAACAGCCATTAGCTACGTTCTACATAATTACTTGTAACAACTCCATTATAGTTAGCACGTTCCACCTTTAGCGGAACTGCACAGCATGTATCACTACTATAAAGCCTTGTAATACACACCTGCTGAGTGTGTGAATGAAATATTATTTTATCATAAGTTCTATATGGTATCAGAGCAAATTACCTGGCTATTCCTCCACACCAAATGGCATCATATCAGGGCTGGCCAATGGCATCATAATCGCTAGCTTCTCACAATACAAGTCCTCCTTTCTCAGCAGGAAGTCCCTTCCGCCCTCGAAGAGCAAGTTGTCGCAGTCCATGGGGTTGCCGGCGCCCTCCCTGACCTTGGCCTTGGCGTCCTTGAAATGCTTCGCCTTCAGGTCCTTGGCAGCGCCCTTGAACAGATTCACCATCTCCACGTAGAGGCTCGTGCAGTCGTCGCTCAACACCTCCCTCACCCACGGTTCCAAGTCGGGGCTGTCCAGCAAAGATTTGATCTTCGTTTGGACGATGCTGGCATTGGCCACCGCCAACTCTACTGCGACAAGTCCCAACACGGACAAGTCCGGCGCTGTTGACGTCCTCGCGTCGACTTGGAGAGAAGTGACGCAGAATTCGTATTCGACGAATAGGTTGGTCCGGTTCACGCGCATGCAAGCGTCCTCCAACAGCGTCGCCTCCGCGTGGTGCAGCACGGATCCCTGAGGAAGGACGACGACGACGGCGACGAGTGATAAAATGAGAAGAGAAAGAAAGTGATGGGAACTCTTCAGGATCCCCATATGTTCTTCTATTTGATCTATATGTGTTTTTGGATATCAAGGACTGATTTATATTTACATACAAGCTATGTGTGCTATATATATTCTTTTGTCCACAGCTTTTTTACCGATCTGCCATTCGTTTCAAATTTGTGATGATTTAATTTAATTAATATGCATTCATATATGGCGAAAATGGGAACACGATGAAACGTGACAGTTTGTGATCCACTAATCAAGGAAAATCAATTATAGAGTGACGATTTAAGCAAGTAGGTTGAGGCATGATGAAACGTACTATGAATTAATTATATACTATGACAGTTTCCTTATATACTTTCTGCAGTCCGTCTCTGCATTTAAATTTGAAGGCACCCATATTACATGCATTCACTACAATTAATCTATATCTATATCTATATATAATATATCTATAAAAAAAAGATACACAATTGTATTGTATTTATTTGATATTTTAGGCACAATTATATTACTTACATGGTGTTCATTAATTTACTATATCATAGTAATTTTCTTAGAAATATATTATGAGGTTATATATGAGACCAAAAATGAAAGTTAGTGACTTCAATATAATATAAAAAGTTTAGGCTAAATGTCACAAAATTGTGTAAAAGAAGTGTCAAGTAAATTACTAAAACGATTAAAATTTAACATATTAATATTTTTGGAATATTTTCTTCATAAGCAAATAAAAAAAGTAAGAAATTAGTTATAACTTTTAAGACTCAATCAAATAAATTATTAAAAAATATTAAAGTTTTAAAAAGTAAGTTAATGATAATCTATATACATATATGAGTAATAAAGTCTTATTTTAAGTGTTACACCAAATTTTTTTATAAATAATTATTTTAAAAGGTAAATAAATAATAACCATTTTAAATGAATCTCAACTTAAAAAATAAGAAAACTTGACACATTAACTACTAATAAAAAATTAATATAAATAGCTATTATATTTTTATGTGTTAGATATGTAGAAATGATTAAAATAAAAGAGTTCTAAATCTAAATTTAAATTTATTATTAGTTTCAAAATTAGGTTTCCCATGGAAAAATAAAAAAAAGTAATAAATTATTACAAACAATCATTTAAAAAGAGTCTCAAGTAAATTATTAAAAAGATTAACTTTACTTTGTTAACTTTTTCAGAATATTTGTTCCATGAAAAATGTTAAAAAAACAAGAAATTATTATTGTTTTTAATAGTCCTAACAAAAGTAAATTAAGATAATTCAAAATTTTAATTATAAACTAACAATTGATAATAATTACTTAAAATGAGTGTTAAGTAAATTTCTAAAAAGACTAAATTTTAATTTATTAATATTTCTCCCGAAGCAAATAGAGAATGTAAGAATTAATTATAATTTTTAAGAGTCTAACTAAAGTAAATGAAAAAAAAAATCAAAATTTTAATTCTAAACTAATAACTGCTTAAAAGAAGTCACAACTCAAATAAATTATTAAAAAAATATTAAAGTTTTAAATTATTAATATTTTCACAATATTTTCTCCATGGAGAAATAAAAAAATTAAGAAAATAATTATTATGTTTAAAGAGTCCTAACTAAAGTAAATTAAAAAAATACTAAAATTAAAATTCTAAATAAAGAGTACATTTAAAATTAAGAAATAAATTAAACAACCAAAGATATAATAATTATTTTAAAGTAAATTTAAGAAAAAATTTAAATTTAAATTTACAATTATTTTTGAAGCTATGGTTTACCAGATACTAATTTATTATTTTAAATGCATACAAACTCAAGTAAAATATAAAATTAACTTTTATTATATTTTACTTTTTTTGAGAAAAAATAAAATGAAGTATTTATAAATGTCTAATGTAGATATTATTTGATTCGAAATAATAAGTTTATACATATAAAATATATCATAGAATTTCATTATATATCTATTTAATTATAATAATATTGTTATATAGTGTTAGAGTTAAAATTATCATTAACATATGCTTACATAATTAAGTAATTTATACTTTTAAGTGAAAATAATAATAATAATAATAATAATAATAATAATAATAATAATAATAATAATAATAATAATAATAATAATAATAATAATAATAATAATAATAATAATAATAATAATCATCATCATCATCATCATCGTCGTCGTCATCATCATCATCATCATCATCATCATCATCATCATCATCATCATCATCATCATCATCATTATTATTACTGGATATTTTGGTGCAACATATTTATTTATATTTTCTTAAGATTCTTTTTATATTTTATTGTATAAATACTTTTATTATTATCGTTGTAGTTTATAAAATTTTGCATTTGAACTTGAGTTATTAACCAAAGGAGAGAATGTATTGGCTTACAAAAAATAACTTAATGTTCATATTTTATTTTAACTTATTTTTTAAATTTTTTTGTTTTGATATTAAATTTTACTGTTAAATTTGGAATAATTGAATTATGATGGTTATGTTCGTTAATTTTCATTCTATTCAATAAGTATTTATTCTCCATTTTTTTTTCGAGACTATGCAAGTTAACTATTTATTTATTTCTTATAAAATAAATATTTTGTGTAAAGACTAAAATTAGATGTTATGATAATTGAGTTGTGTTAATTCTTATATTTATTTTATAATTTGTGTAATATCCGTACATCGCACAAATTAATAGACTAGTTATGTTCTATAATAAATCTTTATTATAAAATAATTTTATATTATTACAAAAAAATATTAATTTATTATACTTTTATCTTCTCAACTTTCTCATCCATTTTGCTCAAAATAGTTTTATTTGAGTTAGAATTCTTTAAAAGTAATTATATTTTATCTTATGTAGCAAACTTTTTATTATAATATATAATTTAAATTATAAAGGAATATTTTGATTTCTCTTTGAAAATTTTAAAAAATGTGGTCTTTAGTTAGATTGATGGATAGATAGATAAATACGATGACGAGTAGAAGAGAAAAAAATTGATGGGAATTCTTCATAATCCCCATATTATGCTTCTATTTGATCTATATATTTTTTGGATATCATGGATTGAACTATATTTATATTGGCGACAAGGTAAACTGGGGACATGTTGAAACGTGACAGTTTGTGATCCATTAAACAAGGGAAATCAATTATTACCATGATTATTTTCCTTCTATACT
This sequence comes from Pontederia paniculata, assembly GCA_001647135.1. Classification (NCBI taxonomy): domain Eukaryota; kingdom Viridiplantae; phylum Streptophyta; class Magnoliopsida; order Commelinales; family Pontederiaceae; genus Pontederia; species Pontederia paniculata. Next base: position 8,951 of record LTAE01000190.1, on the reverse strand, counting down.
TTCATCAATGTCATTAATTTCAGTTTTTATTAATTTTTCTATACTTTATTTTTCTTTTTTTAATTAGAGATAAAAGTTCTGATTTCAGAAATCAGATATCTCTGATTTCCGATGTCAGAGATAAAAGTGCTAGATTTTCCGGTTTCTTTTTTCCTTCGGTAGGTAGATTTTCTGATTTCTAATACCAGATGTTCTGGATTTCTGATTTCTGGTACAGATATTCTGGATTTCTGATATCAGATGTTCTGGCTTCTAACTTCTGAAATCAGTTCAAATAAATAAATCCTTATTTATGTTGTTGTTTCTATGATTCTGGAATTTGAAAATGATGGTGAAAAGCTTCTTTCTCACTACTGATTCCCTGAGGTTTGGCTGGTAACCTCATTCTTTAAGAAGAAATGAATCATTGATGTCTTATAGTTTTATTTAAAAAATATATATTGTCTTCATTTATTATTTCCCTTTTAATGGGTCTCTAGTCTTAAATTCTGCCTAAAGTTAGAACTAAGGAAGTTATGATTTTAGAAATCAGATATATATCTCTGATTTCTGATATCAGAGATAAAAATGTCTAAATTTTCTGATTTCTGGTAACAGATATTCTGGATTTCTGATTTCTGCTACCATATATTCTGGATTTCTGATATCAGATGTTCTGACTTCTAATTTCCGAAATAAGTTCAAATAAAAAGAACCCTTATTTACGATGTTGTTTTTATGATTCTGGAATTTGAAAATGATGGTGAAAAGCTTCCTTCTTTATTAAGTAACAGTGCCTAACAGTGTCAAATGTACACAAAGAACTAATTCCAGTTGGGTGACCTGGGTCTCTTTTAGGTATGAATCAAGCTAATTAATCTATTAGGTTTTGGCCCTCCACTTCTTATAGCTATCTTGTTCTTTCATCGTGTAATTGTCCGACCATAATACTTCTAAGTGAAGAATATCCTTTTTTCTGCAAAAATGACACAACTCTTTTAGCTTGTGTCACAAGCTATATTTTGACCAATTTCAAGTCATCACTGGATACTCTGATTTGGCCCACATTGTAGTTAAACTATTTAAGGTTTCCGAGAGTTTTTGGGTTGTTTTGGTGCCAGGAGTTTTTATTATTTTTCTTCTTTTGGTATTTCGAACTCAGTTTTTTCAGGAATGTCTTTAGAACTCAAAAACCTGGAAATGGCAGTATACCTGAAACATAGAGCTCTTTTCATCTCGGTGTTTATCGTTCATTTCCTTCGAATATTTTGATTGATCAACTAAATTTTTTTTTTTGAGTCAATGAGTAGAACTCGTCGATATTTAAAACTATTAGCACCCAATTAATTCGATGTTCGTACAGGAAGAGTGAAAATAAATTCTGACAAATTGATGACTACAAAATTCAAACTCGAATTATTAACTCTTGATCTTTTAACTCGGGGCACTAACTTAATTATATGTGCCAACCAACTTAGTTTGAGCAACTAGATTATTGATGGTGAGATATTAGGCTACCAGTATGGGTACTAGCATCTACAAAATTTATAGAAATGCATACAGTGACTTTAAGATTGTGCCGGCACCTTACTTTAAAATGATTCACTAAGGCTGCGTTTGGCAACGGGAACCAGAGCCAGAGAGTGGGTTCTGGCTCTGGTTCCGCCCGGTTCTCCAAACGATGTGACGTTTTAGAGAACCGGGCACAGAACCAAATGCTGGAACTTCAGCGTCACGTGACCTAAGGTTCCAGCTTCCGGTTCCTGCTAACAGCAGGAACCGGAGGTTCTGCAACAATGGCAGCATTTAATGCTGCCTTTCTGGCAGCATTAAATGCTGCTTTTTTTTTTTAATTTTGTTCCAATTTTTTTTATTGAAAGTTCTACTTTTAAATAATAAATTTTAGTTTTAT